>PVJO010005959.1:0-93567 GCA_004026905.1 Hystrix cristata
AAGAAATCAACCAATAACAAGTGCTGGCGGGGCTGCAGGGAAAAAGGAACCCTCCTCCACTGTTGGTGGGAATGCAGACTGGTCCAACCACTGTGGAAATCAGTGTGGAGATTCCTCAGAAAACTACAACTAGAGGTTCCATTTGACCCAGCTATTCCTCTGCTGGGTATCTTCCCAGAAGAATTAAAATCATCATATCCCAGTGATATATGCACAACCATGTTCATAGCAACACAATTTGTAATAGCTAAGTCTTGGAAACAACCTAAATGCCCAACAACTGATGAATGGCTAAAGAAGATGTGGTTTTTCTACACAATGGAGTACTACACTGCCATAAAAAGGATAAATTAGAGTCATTTGTATGTAAATGGATGTTCCTTGAGAACATACTATCAAGTGAAATAAATCAGACACTTGTTAGTACACATCGAATTGTTTCTCTGATATGAGAAACCATAAGTGTAAATAAGGACAAAGGGGTAGAATAGATATTATGTTTAAAAAAAAAAGAGAGATAGTATTCGAAAGAGAGGAGAACTAGATAGGGAAAAGGGGGATAAAGAAGAAGCTTAAAAGAAAAGTAAGATGAAAGGGGAAAAATTGGTAAAGTGTAGCTACACTTGTTGCAACTAGGGAGGGGTGGGTGAATGGAAGGGAGGAGAAGGGAATGGGGGGAAGAAGGGGGAAAACCAAGATGTATCATGTACAGGTACAAAATAACCATGTTGATTATGATCATTATGTATACAATGTACCATTACATGTTCTTGGTAAAAATAAAAAATTAAAAAAAAAATTAAAAAAAAATAAAAGGAAAGTAGATCCTCTTTTTGGGGTGGAGCTGGCTCTCTGCACCAAGCTTGTTTGGGCTGGGATATTACTTTGTGATGACAGGTACATTTTCAGCTGCACTTTACCTTTGCTCTCTATTGTTTTCCAATCCTACCTTGCTTGTCCTCATGGGATAATTTAGCAGGTCTTGGTCAACTTTGCGATGATTCTGCAGGTCGTGCAAGCTGTGGGGTCCAAGGTCGCAGCAGAACAACCTGGGGAGGAACACACACAGGCTCCAGGGGCCTTATCTGAGGTGACCTCCTGACTGGCCAGGCTGCCGGGTCCTCCTTTCCGGAGGAGGAGGAGGGGGGACAGAATCTAGAGCTCCCCGATGCTGCTCCTTATATTTTCTAGTGACCATCCATGACTGTTAAGCTGCTTTGCCAACAACGCCCAGATCCATTTCTTGTTACCCTTCTTTCCCCTCCTCCTCTCTCTTTGTTTCTCTGTGTACTCTTGCCTTTCCCAAAACAGCCTCTGCCATCTTAGCTTCTCCTGAGGCCAGTGTTACTCATCTTTCTGCTGGCAAATGGGAATTAACTTCAGTTAATCTGTTAAAGAGATTATTTAGCTAAAAAGTAAACAGGTGAAGATATTTCTAGTTAATTAATGAGAAAGAAGTTAACAGGAATCTCCTTGGTGTTTGATTTAGTAACTGGGTAACCTGGAACTGGTGTCACTATGGGAGGCACAGACCCCACTGCCCTGGGGTGAGGCTGGGGCACCCACACTGTCAGTGTGTCCCTGCCCATCCTCATCCTGCTGTGCCTCAGAGTCAGGATGGATTCAGTTACTAGCAGAGCCCCCAAAAAGGCAGCGGCCCTTACAGCTAACTGGTTATTTAATAGCTAGAAATGTTTACAGCGCCGGGTTGTTATCAGCTCAAACTTGACTTTTCTGTCACCGAATTCAACCCTGTCCTTCCAAATCCATCGCCATTCCTGTGTTTACTATGTCAGGAATACTGCCGCCCCCCATCCAGTCTGGAAACCCGAGTCCCCACAGTCTGGCCTCCCACACCATCCAAGTCATTCCCTCCCTCCACCCTCACAGCGGTGTCCTGACTCCTCTTCATTTCCATGGCCTTTTATGGCCTTTCATGCGGCCAGATGCCCTCCAGGCCTCCCTATTCCCTCCACTCTGATCTGGCCCTGGCACAGTTTCTCTGGACTCCATAGTTTTGCTTCTGTTTTCCTCTCTGGCTGGCTCTCTAGCCTCGGAAATTCTACCCCTCTTTTAAGAACAACCTCAGAAGTTACCTCCTCTTTGAAGCCCTCTTGGGTTCTAAAATAAATGAATTGGTCCACCCTCTGTGCCTGTCAGCACTTCGTCCCTCCTGCACCTCCGGACTTCATTCCGCTGCACGTTGTTGGCCTTGCACCGTGCTGGGTTATGCGCTCCCAGAGGGCTGTGCTGTCTCCCCGGCACGTCCTCACCATGCCAACCCTAGGCCTGTGCTGAGGGCTGTTGGCCAAATGGATGAATGGCTTCAGTAACTTCTCTGCAACTCGATAGAGTCCTTGATCTCCCCTTAAAAGTATTGAGGGTTTCCCTAGAAACTGCCACTTCAAAGCCACATAGAAAAGAATTAGAGCTAAATCAGGCGACATTGTTTACTTCTTAAGAAGATGCTTTGGTGTTCCTTCCTGCACCTGCGTGAAGCCTCCAGCCCGGCCTTGACAGTTTCAGGCAGAGCCCCTGCAGGCGGGCGAGGGTGCGAGGTGGGGAATCGGGCTGACCTCCAGCCCACCCATCAGCCTGGGAGAGGGGCACCTGACCCCTTTCCTAACTTGACTGCCTGAGAGGTGTTTCTACTTCCTCCACTTGGAGGGTGTGCCTTTTTCTAACTCACAGAAAGCTGTGGGTTTGTCACTCTGCCTTCTAGAAGTGACTAGGCTTTTGTTTTTCTTTTTTCTTTTTCTTTTTTTTCCAGTGCTGGGGATGGAACCCAGGGCCTCACAATGCTACCCAATCACTGAGCTGCATCTCCAGCCCCCAGGCTTTCTTTCTGCTCCTAACAGTCAGCAAGGACGTACCTTGGGCTGAGTCCTGCCCCTAATCCTAAGCCTTTGCATTTTCACAAGGACCCTTTGTGGCAGGTAGGTTCTGGCCTCCTTTAAATGACCTTGAATAACACTGTCCTCTGCAGTCTTTCTGGCTGCCACAGGAAGAGGCAGGCCTGCTGTGAGTCTGGGGCCTTGGAGCCATTTTAGCCCAAGGCAGGAAAAATAAATAGATGCGTGAGGTGGCTGCCCTTGAATTCTTGCTCTTCTATTACCATTACCCGTGGTCAGTTGACTGAGCATTTAGGATTTGGGTTTGCTATTTGCCCACCGATTAAACAATAGGGTTTTACTATATGACTTCCACAAGCCCAGATCTCTTGTGCCTATTTTACAGAATAGGAAACTGAGTTATAATAAAGAAGTCCTGTGTTTAACTCACAACTGAACCCAGCTGGGGCTGCTTTAAGGCTGCTCATTTGTGTTAAATCATGGGCCCGAATGCTGCTCATGGCACAAGAGAAAAATCTGTGGTCGAAGGATTTTTTTCCGCTTCTTTTTCATCCTTGCTTACTTGCCTGGCCAATCATGTATGTCCTACCAGCGGGAAAGCCGTTGTCCTTTTCTCAGCCATGATTTAGCAGTCGGGAGGCGTGTGCCCTGACATACGGGCTACAGTCAGGGAAGGGGCCCTGCGAACAGTCTTCATTCACGAGGCCTTGGCCGCCAGCTCCCTCACGGGTGTCACATGGGGCGCGATGAAAAGAGCAGGGCTGCCTGCCGCCGCCACCGGGAGGCCCAGCCGGGGGCTTTCTTCCCCGCGGTGCTGTTCCCTGGGCTTGCCAAGTCCCACGAGTCAGCAAACTGGAGAAGTGTTTTCAAAGCAAGGCCTTCGCCCTCCTTGGCAGGCTCCTCAAAGCCTGCCTGGCTCTGGCTGTGCCTGGGAGAGTCTGTAAAAGGCTTTTTGTCCTGCTCCTCAATGGGGACGTCCCTGGGAGCTACTCAGAGAGACAGGGAGGAAGGGGGAGCTGGAGGACACTTAAGGCCGGGCCACTTGGGTGGGCGACGGGAGGGAGCAGGGCCAGGTGGCCTAGGAGGAGCAGAACGCAGGCATAGAAAGTGCTGGAAAGCGTGGAAACTGCCGGCGGGAATGAGACTTGAGAAAGGAGGCAGAGTGTTCAGGCTTTTTTATTTCTCTTTTTTTCAGCTACATTAGCGTGTTTGGTGTGCAAATAACACCCTGGGTCTGTGGCGACGGGTCCTTAGGAATAGACAGAAAGAGAAATGGTCTTGGAATTTAGTGACCTGAAGACAGTTTCCTTTAAAAATTCATTTCTTGACCTTCCCAACAGCCTTCCTCAGAAAGGTGGGTTTGTTGTGAGCTTCAAAATATAGGCCATCTAAGGCTCGGTTAGCCTTAGCTGTGAGCACGGTTAGCGTTAGAGTTCATCTCAGAAAGCGTGGGCGGTGACCCAGAAAGGGCTGTCAACCACAAACGCCATTTTGGCTGGATAGAAACGCACAGTGCTGGCACCACAAGGCAATGCCACAAGACATCCCTCCACCCCTGGCCTTTGGAAGTGTGTGTGTGTGTGTGTGTGTGTGTGTGTGTGTGTGAGTGAGAGAGAGAGAGAGAGAGAGAGAGAGGGAGAGAGACTGAGATTGAAACCAGGGCCTTCCCACTGAGATACATGCCCATCTTTCTTTCTGAGACAGAGTCTTACTAAGTTAAGGCTGGACTTGAATTTATAATCCTCCTGGCCACAGCCTTGCAGAGTTCTGGGATTATAGGCATGTGCCGCCATGCCTGGCTTGGCAAATATTTTTAATTGAAATATTTTAATAGTAGGAGAGCACTCTAACTCAATTATATTCACCTCTTAAGATCCTTTGACTTAGTCTACTTATTTATAAAAATTGATCATAAAATATAATTGAACTAACTGTAGGTTTGTATGCTTTCCAGAAAGCATGAATTTCATTTGGACCTAGTGAAAGATGAATTAACAAATTATTCACTAAGTAAGGCAAAAATATTGGACAATTTATCTCTTGAAGAAACACTGCCCATCACCCCCAGTCAAGAAACCAAAGTAAACAAAACAATAACAAAACGTATCTCTGGTGCTGTGTTTAGACCCGTTAGTGTTGATTTTGTGACCTCACCATTTGTGGTGCATTTCCAAAGCAGGCTGAGGAACTGGTTCACAAGCAAGGGGCCCTGGAAAGACAATATCCCTTCCTTCCTGAGGCAGATATTTCAGGATTGGGGAAGCAGGGCTTCCTGTGTTCTCACAAGGGGCTGAGAAAAAGAAAGGCAGGCTAGTTTCGGACCCAAATTCAGCCTGGAAGGAGCGGGACGTTGTTTCTGAGGGCAGGCCCCATTCTATGATGTGAGGCCTGCTTGCCAGAGAAGTGTGCGCGGGTGACGTGGGCTGGGTGGGCCGGAACAGTCCTTTCTCTCCAAGTCTGATGTTAAGGGGCGGCTTGCGGGAGTGCTCCCTGGAAAGTGCAGCGCTTTCCTTCCTCTGCAACCCCCACGCCAGCCCCCTCTGCGACAACCTTTGATCGGGCACAGTTGTGTCTCACTTCTGTACTCTTCTACAACCAGAGGAGCATCAGAATCTTGGTACCCCCTGGAATGTTTATTTAGTTTGCATCACGATTCTCCTTTGCTTCCATGTTCAACAAAAGGCGAAACAGAAAAGTAGGTAATTGCTTTCAGTGTATTTCTATGTCTTTCATTCAATTTCCCTTTTTGTGTTTTCCCTGCCCCTTTCCTCATCACTGTCCTGCCTCTGAGGGAATTTAGCACAAGAAATAAAACTAATTTGACCATTTAACTCACCAAAAGATGTCAGTATCTGACACCTGTGGCCCCTTCCAAAGTTTTATTTATTTACTTATTTTGTTAGTTAGGGTTTTTTTGAGACAGGATCTCGCTATGTTGTAGTTCTGACTGACCTTAACTCACTCTGTGGTTCAGGCTGGCCTCTAACTTGCAGAGATCTTCCTGCCTCAGCCTCCTAAGCGCTGGGATTTCAGGTGTGTGCCACAGTGCCCAGATTACTTTTATTTCATTTAAAAGAAATCTGTGAAAGAAAAAAACTTATTGAATGTAAAAATAATAACAAAAATGATAATAATAGAGCCATAAAGAATAAAAATCCAAAAACATAACAGCAAAAGGTGTATGTTGATAAAGAGGGCAGGAGTACAAGCAAAGAAAATGGGAAGAATTATAAGATGATTATATTTCTCATCTTTCCTAGCTTGGAGAGAATAGCTACTATTTGATGTCTGAAGTTAACTGAGAAATAGAAAGTTAAACATCTTATTTAAAATTGAAAAGGTAACAATTAGAAATAAAATTTAAGGTATATAGTAAAAGAAAACAAAGCAAACATAAGTGAAGCATTAACAGTAAAAAAGAAATTTAGGATGATAGAATTGTAATAATAAATGTAAATGAGATCAACTCATGTATTAAAAGAAATACACACAGAATCACTTAAAAAATAACTCTGTAGTGTCTCAAAAAATATACCTAAAACAAAGTGACTCAGAATCAGAGATAGTGCTTAAACTCCCAGAAATATCTCTCTAATGATGGAATTCCAAGCATTGTGGCATTTGGGAGGGGTAGATATTTTTGGACTAAGCTTTCCCAGTCTCTAAAATCAGACCATGTGGTTGCCAGCTCATGAGACCAGCCCTGTGTGCCTCAGTGCTTGTTCTAGATCGCTGAGCTTCCAAAGGGCGCCCATGCAGGCTTTAATTCCAGGCGTTGCAGAGAAACCCTCTGTGAAGACACGTTCCGCTGGCGAAAGGATGAAGGGGTAGCAGGAGCCCCTGTTCTCCCCAGTCCAGTAAGTAGAGTGTTTCTAGTGCAGAAGTCTCTACGGAAGCTATGGTAACTATTTCCGGCTTTGAGTGTGCTATTTGATATTGCCAAACATTTGTGTTTAACGGGTCAGGGCTTGATTTATCAGGATTTTCCCATGTGTCGTGCCTTCTGAGAGGCAGAGTCAGACAGCCCTGGGTCAGAAAGCCAACTCTTCCACTTATTAGCTGTGTAGCTTTGGAAAAGTCACACCAACTCTCTGACCTTCACTTATTCATCCACTCATTTGTTGAATTCAATTATTTGGGTCAAGCTTACTACGTGGTGGTCTCTATTCTGGATGCTGAGGGCACAAAATCTCTGCTTTGCATTCTAGCTGGATGTGGTGGTGTACACCTGTAATCTCAGCTACTCAGGAGGCTGAAACAGGATTGTAAATAGGGGATGAAGTAGTCTGGGAAACAGTATGAAAAAAAAGAGGTTTGCAGTGGGAGTGTACCTCTGTCGTAGAGCATTTGACTAGTGTGGGGGGGGGGCTTGAGTTTGATCCTCAGCCCTGAAAAAAGAAAAAAAAAAGAGCTTGTATTCTAATGACTAGGACAGACAAAAAATAACAATGATCAGTTAACACATTTATAATGCATTAGGTGGGATGAGTGATGAAAAAGTCCAAATGGGATGACAGAATGGAGGGCGAGAGTGTGGTTATCTGTGCACGTGCATATCCTTGTTGCTATTTTTGATAGGGTGGCCAAGAAAAGTCTCCCTGAATGAACCGCAGGAGCCTTGCAGGACCCAAAGGAAAACTCTTCCCTTCAGGGTCAAAGACTCAGAAGTGGCAGAGAAGAAGCTGGAGTGCCATGAGCGCGGAGAACAGCGGCCTCCGCAGACAGAGTTCTCTGTGGGCTACCTGGAGAATTCTAGGCCATGCTAAAGGATGGCCTAGAATATTTGGACTCTATCTGGTGCCAGCTGAGAAGCCGTCCTAGTATCTGAGCTGAGCAATGATGCTTTCTGCTTTACGTTTAAGAAGGACCGCTCTGGCTTCTCAGCAGGGATGAGACTGCATCTGTAGAAGAGGCAGCGGGGAGAACTGGTAGCAGAGTAACAGAATCATGGATCAGAACCTAGCTGCGGGGACTGTGGGAAGCTGCCGGCTCTGGATCTATTTTAAAGACAGAGTTGCCCAAATTTCTGATGGGTAGGAAGTGGAGTGAGAAAGAAACAAGTCAAGGATGACAGCAAGTGTTTTGGTCTAAGCAGGTGCAAGAATGGAGCTGCCATTTATTGAGATGGGAACAAAGCAGATGCACGGCCCACAGTTCCTTTGTGGTCATAGTCATTCCTGTTACTACATAAATGGGGATTTTAAGTTGAAAATTGGAAATAAAAGATTGGAACTCTTTCCAGGAGGTGAAATCAAGGAGATGTAATTTTGGACATAGCAATTAAAACTTTGGGGCTGGAATTGGGTGTAGGGACACATACTTGTAATCCCAGTACTCTGGGAGGCAGAGGCAGGAGGACTTCTAGTTTGAGACCACCAGTGAAGCCTTTGCACCCTTGACTTGTAACTAAGACAGATCCCTAGTATCACAAGAAAAGCATGCAAACAAACAACAGACTCTGGGACTAGATGACACTGTGTGGGTAACAGTGGACAGGAAAGGTAGGGACCTGGGCCTGATTAGTAACATTTAGAAGTTGGGGAGATGAAGGGGAGCTAGAAAAAGACAGCCAGTTGGAAGGGGCAAGATAAGGTGTTATCAGGTAAGCAAGTGAAGAAAGAGTTTAAGAAGGACAGAGACTTTAGCTGAGCTGAAGATGGCAGGGAGTCAAATGAGGTACAGACCCCAGAACATGACAAGATTAAATGAAACATCTTTGTAAAGTATGTAACACACAGAGCCAATGACCCACAATAGCTCTAGTCAAGGGTTCAGGTAGAGATGGTTCTTTTGGGCAGTAGATGAAAAGATGAATATGTTAGATATGAGTGGCAACCAAGATTTTTTGCTTGGCCAAACTTTAGTCACATTTAGGAACCTCCGCCTAGGCCCATCGTTGTACTTCCTTGTACAATCTTTCTTAGCAATCCTACTAAGTCAGTTTAGCAGGACTCCCTGCTGCTAGTATCCGATCATCTTCAATATGTGATTATCCTTGCTACCTGATTAGGTTCCTCGCCTTCCACCGTCCCTCAGGCAATGTCCGATCACTCTGGTCTGTCTTCAGGAGGAATCCTGTTAGGTCAGTTTAGCCAGACTCTGCTTTACCACTGATATTTCCTCTTACTAATTTCCATCCACCCACCCCCACCGTCCTCCTTGTCTGTGCCTTCACAATGGCTGAGCCCAATCTCGGCCCTACTGCAGGACCTCTTTGCGGTGGTCCTTTGGTGGTCCTGAATGAAGTCTGTCTTCCCCAGCTTTAAATAAGAAGACAAGGGACATTCCTACAAATAAGATTCTGCTTCTGGTGATGTTACAATCCACAGTGAGGATGCATTAACCAAATACCAATTGTTTGCTTATCTTTGCATAGCTGCTAATCTCTAGGTGTGTTCCTGGAAGGTTCTGAGCCTCCTGAGATTTGGCAGAGCTTTTTGGGCTGTCCTGGACTTGCACTATGAGCTATCCCATCTGACTGCTTTATGTGCTACCTGGGCTGTGATATCATCTCAAACATCGTGGATCCAACCCTGGAGGACATTGATTAAGGCCTTTTTTTTTTTTTTTTTTAACCTAAGGCACAGCCTCAGTTGACACAGGTCTTCAGGAAGTCCCCAAGAACTGATCCTAGTGATGAGCGTGACACAGTACGGTGTGGTGGTTGTGAACAAAATGACGTTGCCTCTTTTGCTACCCGAGAGGCCTTGGGGAGTTTACTATCTTTCTATGTTTTAACTTCTTCATCTGAAAAACAGACATTATGGAATTTACAGAGTGACATCATACACGTCAAGTCCTCAGAATAGTGCTCGATGCGCTGAAGATGTTTGATACACGATCAGAGGCTATTCACATCTGCCTGAAGGTCTCTCGTCAGGTACTATAGCCCATCAGATACTCTAGCTGGGAGATTTGAAGCCAAAGTCTGCACTTTTCTGCAGTTATCACTGAATGCAATTTCCAGTGAGAGGAGGAGGTGGGGAGGTGACCCTACAGTGAGCTCAGGCACCCCGCTACTCCTCACATTCATCTACACGGTCATTCTTCTCCTCCCCTTCTCTCCTGTGGCTATTCAGGCTCCTCATAGGTCAGGTTTTCTAAGAACCTGGAATTCCAGGCTAGGAAAGCATTCTCGTGCACATGGCCCTGGATACTGGGGTCCAGCGGATCTGCGTGTCTCTAGGGTGATGGCCACAAGCCTTTAGTGGGGTCACTGCTCCTCCTCCCCACGGGACTATAGACAGCGCTGGGACTCGTGGTCTCCCGTGTAGATTTGGAAGCACAGGTGCTTCCAACGAGAGTGCCCCTGAGTGAAGGTTTCAGCCAGGTCGGTCTCGGACACTGGCAGCCCTCACATCCTCCTCCACTACTGAAATTTCAAGGAACCCACGCCGCTGATTTGGAAGAAATATACGTGTCACTGGGCTAGCAGCATGGGATGTGGGCTAAGCACTCTGTAGCCAAAAGTCCTGCCTTCAAATGTTGCCGTATCACTTTCTAACTGGATCTTGTTGGATACATTACTTAAACTCCTTCAGACTGACACTTCAAAGGTGAAAGGGGACCAACAGTCTTAACTTTACTGAGTGATTTAGGGCTAGAAGGAATAAAGTTTGTGTGGTATTGAGCACGGTGCCTAGCACAAAGTAGGTGCTTAATAAGGGTTCTCTGGCTGGTGGCCCACTTGTGGGGTGGGTACTCTGTGTCCTGCATTTCTCCCATGCCGTCCTCTGGCTTCTTTCTGGAATCTGGAGGAGGCAAGACATTTGTTCCTTTAGTATTAAAAGGGATCATTGGGAAAGCATGTTTAAAATGCAGACTCTTAGGCCCCCAAGCCCAAAGATTAAAATTCAGCTGGGCTAAGGTGGGGCTCAGGAATCTGTGTTGTGACTAGCGTATTCCCTGTGATTCTATTCTGCTGATCATAGGTCCTTGCTTGCCAAGGAATCTCCAGTGGGAATGTCAGGCACCTTCCAGCCTTTCCATTTTAGTAAGGACTGAACAAAACTCAAAATAGCCACTCAAACCTTCTAAGATTTACAACTGAGTCCCATAAGCTGTCCTGTGGTTGTACTTCAGGCTCAGAGGAAATTGCTCTGCTCACTCTCTGCCTCTGGCTTCATTCTGCAGCCTTCCTTCTGCCCTGTTTACTCTCTCCCCTCACGCCTCTTCCCTTGGCCCCACCTGCTTACCGACCCTTCCACAAAGGGAATAACACACTTCTCAAACTCCACAGGCAATAATCCCCCCCTCACTTGCATCTCCCTCTTTCCATCAATGGGATTCCTCTGTCCACTGCTTAGCCCCAGGCCCAACCCTCTCCGCCCCCCACTTCTCTCTCTCATGTGCAGTCTAGTAGCAAGTCTCTTCCTCCTGCTTTACCCTCACGATATCGCCGAAATGGGTCTGCTTCACCTGGTCCCACTATAGCTACCTTGACCCAAGGTGCCATTGAACCCGACCCAAGCCATCTTCACCTCTTACTCGGTTTATTTTACAGCCTATTACCTGGTCACTCTGCTTCCATTCTTGTTGCCCAGGAGGAGTTTTAAACAGATCCAGTTGTTAGTCTCTTTCCTAAACCCCCTTCTCTGAAAACAGACACACAGATACAGACACAGGCGTCTCCCCAAACCCTGATCTTGAGCCTCAACGCTCCACATCTCTTTCGCCCCAGCCCCTCCCATCACCCTCCTTCACTCTGCTTGAGCCACTCCGGCCCTGGGGTTCCTGGGACTGGTGCTTTCCTGGCTCCAGATGCTGACTTTTTCCTTCCCTCTGTCTGGAAGGTCTTGCCTCCTCATCCTAAAGTGACTAACTACTTCCGGCTTCTCAGCACAGATGGAAGAGCTGAGTAGAGAATGCGCTGATCTCTTCGAGCCTAGGGGTGGCTTCCAACTTCCTGACCACCCCTCTCTTCTTCACTTAGGTCACACGGTAGCTGTCAGAGGCAACATGTAGGCACATCCAATTCACTCCTCAATCCTCATAATCTCATTGGCTTCCTAAAGCTCAGGCCAAGGCTTTTACTTGATTCTGACTTAAACTGGGCGAATCAGTGTATGTCACACACAAACATCAAATGTGATGTTTTATAAAGACTTACTAAGTTTTCTCTTTGGGGAATCTACATTTGTAGGCTTTGTGCTCTTGGTGCTGGAGAAAACTGAGTTGGAGGGTATTTTGGGAAACTAAATATGGTCTTGTGACCAACTGTTCTTTCATCTAAGGTGAGAAGAGTCTACGCTAGTGGTGTAGAACCTGCTGTACATGTGCTGCAGTGGACTCTTTGTATCACTGAAAGCTCTAAAAGGTTTGCGATCACTGGCTATGCCATTGAACCCGACGCTGATGTCATTCCATTTGGAAAACTGCTTCTTAATCCTTACTTATTTATGAAGTTGAAGTGGCCTCTAGTTCAGAATGTACTGACATCCTTCTTCCATGACTTTCAGAGATGTGGAGTAGCTCCTGAAAGCAGCAAGAGACTCTAGACCACATCTAGCCTGGAGATGAACATTTCTTTTATAAGTAGAGATAAAAATGGAGTTTTTGCTTGACAGGTGGGAGGCCTGGTGGGGTGGATTGACCTGCCCACAGTCATGGTTGATCAGTCTCTCCCTTCCAAGCCCGGGATCTCTGCTTCATGGGCCCAGTTCTGGTTTCAGTCATCTGCCGTCCTTGTGTTTTGGGCAAGCAGCGTGTCCCCTCTACTGTTAGATCAGAAATAGGGACCAGCCCATCCAGGACTCCTACTGACCTACATCAGGATCGAGACCCCCAGATTGGGGTGCTGGAGGCACCATCTGGGGTGGGAAGAGGAAAAGGGAGAGGGAAAGAGCAAGGGAGAGGACCAGAGTAGGGAGAGGGGAAGGATTCTAGAAGGGAAGGGCTGTGCTGGCTGGCATTGGGGGATGCAGTGGTCCTGGGGAGACACAGGAGGAGAGGGACTCTGGAATGTGAATTTGAAATTCGTAGTCACAATCTGCCTTTGAGAGGCAAACATTTTGGCAAGAGGCTAGCAGCTGAAGATTTAAGATAGTAACTGCCTGCTTCTTAGCATTTTAGACCAACTTCCTCCACTCTCTTATCTTCTTAATTTCACCACAAACAATGGGCTATTGACTAAGCTTTCAGAGCTGTGGGTGTTCTCAGAGGGAGGCCGGCCAGCACACCCCATCTCAGGCTTCCCCTCCAGCTCCCAAGTTGTACTTCATCTACCAGAAATATAAAACCCGGAGTCTTGCTTGTTCTTATTTCTTTGCTTTAGGGTTCAGGCAACTGGAAAATAGGACCTTAGGCCCAAGAAGTGTGTGCACATATGCATGTGTGTATGTGTGATTGCATGCATTCACCAGTGCCTGCATGTATGAAGTATGTGTATGTATGTACATGTGTGAGGGAGTGCAAGAGTTGTGAGTGTGTCTGCTGGTAGCAAGGCTGTGGCAGAGGAGGACAAAGTACAAATGTATCTGGCCAGTGACTTCCAGTGTGCTAGAAAAGGGCCACAGTGAGATGACGCAGGGCTGGAAGCCGAGAAGCCTTATCACTTCTTTCCTTGGAGAGGAAAAAAGCCCCAGGATCTCGTTCTTCCTATGTGTCCAAGTGAGCCAAGAAAGCAGTCCCCAAATCTCCATCCCCTTATACACGTAGACACTTGACAAAGACCTTGGCCTCACCGTTCTGGAGTGACTCATCTTAAAAGTCTGCACAGGAATTAATATCATACTAACAGAAATCAGCCAGCATTTTATAGGAATCTACTGAGAAATGGTCTCTGTGACCACTTCAGAGATCTGGAGCCCTGCTGAACTACTGAACTTTTGCTACAAATGGAGAAAATCTCAACACATTTTTAAATGTTTTGGGAGATGAATGTAGAGTGGACACATCAGATGGAGAACCCCTGTCAAATTCCCCTGAGTCTGGCACAGTGCCTGCCACATGTGAATGCTGACATCCTCCTATCCCTTTCCATAGTACTTCTCTGTCTCCCCTGAGGTGGTACAAAGCGGAGGTCACTGGTGTGATGTACAGATGATCCAGGAGGGTGTGGGGAGAAAGTGTTTCTTTTGACTTTTATTTATTTCTTATTTGATCCCTTTCCCTATGGGTAGTGTGTATTTTATGGTGTTCATAACATTATCATGTGCACATATAATCTACAAATAATTATAAATCTTACATATAACTATATATTTTACAAAGAAAATATTGAGGGTGAGTGTACATATCTTTTTAAACTGCCAAAGAATGAAGAGCTAGAATACTGTGTTCTCTTGTCCAGTTAGAACAGCTACCTGGTGTACTAGAAGAAGACATGAGACACTTTAGAGCAATATTGGTCAGGGTTCTCCAGGAAAACAGAACCAGCAGGAGATGCATATCTATGTTTATATCTCTATCTCTATCTGTCTATCAAGATGAGGAGATTTATTATGGGAATTGATTCATGTGATTACAGGGGCTGCATGGTTTAAATATGAAATGTCTCCCAAAGAGTCATGTACTGTGGTTTGATTTGTAATGCAGCAATGTTCGGAGATTAATGCATTGATGAGTTCAGAGCTCAATGGGCAATTAGAAGTTGGGGCCCAGTTAGAGGAAGAAGGTCACTGGAGGTGTGTCTTTGAAGGGTGTATCCTATCTTCAGTGCCTTCCTTCTCTTTGGCCTTCTTGTTCTCTCTCAGCTTTCAGGCCACCATGAGGAGAACGATCTTTTCTCCATAATGTTTTTGTACTGGAGCCAGCCAACCATGGACTGAAACTTCTGAAACTGTGAGCCCCAGTGAGCCTTTTCTCCTTTAAGAATGTCAGGTACTTTGTTTCTACAACAGGAAATTGACTAATACAGGAGTTGAGATGTTTCCCCTGCCAGCTGCATCTGAAGTCCCGAGATCAGGGGTGAAGGGGCTGTGGTTTGAGACCTTGAGTCCAAAGCCCAAGAACCAGGGACTGTGATGTTTGGCCCTTAAATTGGATGATTTTTGCCCACCTTGGTAAGGGGAAGTCTTTTTTACTCAGTTTGTGAATTCCAACAATAATCCCCTCCAAACACACTCATAGACACACCCAGAAATAATGTTATACCTACCAGCCATCTGCACATTTTTTAGTCTAGTCATGTAGACACATAAAGTTAGTCACAAGACACTTTGTCAACATCACCCTTCACAAACTGACTTTTCCAAATATGCTAAGAAACTAACTTAACCAGGGCTTAAACAAGACAGAAAAGAAAAACTAGTTTTATAGAAAATAGATATCCTTTCTCATGCCTCCAGCAAATTTAAGAATGAAAGTTGAAGAAAATCTATAGGAAACTCAGTCTTCTCTGAGTATTTTTGTCCTGTGACTGTCACCTCAATAGGGTTCGTATACTCACAGGAGGGTCCTGGGCTCTGTGGGAGAGATGCAAAGGGAGAGGGAAGTGAGGTCATGGATTCCAAATTGCTATGGAATTATAAGGTGCAAACTGGGTGCACAGATGCTGTGGAGAGTACGTGATAATCAGACAACCCACTTCTCTCTCCCGTAGACTTGTTTCAAATGCTCTTTGAAGCTTAAAACTTCATCACATTAAGATTTTTTTTACCCTAATGGTGATGCCATTTATTGAGAATTTGTGATATGCTATTCTTAAAGGTCAAATGTACATAATTTCCTTTATTCTTCATAATAATATTATGATGTAGGTTGTTTGGACATGTGAGAAAATAGAAACACAAATTTATCACCTTTTGGAGCCCACAGAGCTAATAAATGACTGGACTCCAATCAGTTCTGTCTTCTTCCACAGGGCCACCTGGGATTCCTTGCTGGTCACGGAAGCTGGGGCTGGTCTCCTGATGAAGAAGCTGATTCAAGGTGCCATATTCCAAATGGAAAAAGTGCTCAGTGCAAAGTGAGAAGACTGAGTGTCTTGGGAAGGTAAATCTAGAACTAGTCGTTAGATAGAGGACACTGAGAGCCAGGACTTTCTAACCATTGGGTGGCCCCAGAGTGGACAGGCTTAGTTAATATTAATTGTTTTATTTTATCTTATAATATTAATATTTAGAAATCAGCTGTCCTCACCTTCACTTGTGTGTGGAATGCATTTGCTGCATGTCTTCTGGTTGCTTGTTTATCCATCTCTTTTCCCAACCGGATGATACAGTGTCTTACTAATTTTTGCATCTCCAGAAATTCTAGCCCAGTACTGGACCTGGAATATATTCCATAAGCATCTGTTGAGGGAATGAATAATAGAGAAGCCAGTTCCTGTCTCCAGATTGAGACATGCTTCAGGGGAATCGTGGTAGAGTTCGCCTCTGTTGGAAGACACACAGAGCTAGGTGCCTAAAAGGCTCATGCTCCCTGCCAGTCTCTGACCAGGAACCTGGGCATCTTGGGACGGTGAGGACATGGTTCATGAGAGGAACTTCTGTGCTCTTGTGAAGATTCCTCTTTGAAGGACTGTTTATTTCTTGGTACATTTTCAGTCCTTATTTCCATGAAATTTTAGAGACGAAGAGGATTTCTCTCTCCTCGTTTTGAAGGTTGAAGTCTTTATATCTGCTGAAATAAACCAGCAATAGATGGATCAATAGGAGAAAAAGCATATGTATTTGTTTGTACACGGAGCCATACAAAATACGAAACTCAAAGAAGGGCTAGATGATTGACTCTCCTGTACCTCGTCACAGAAGAGAAAGAAGTATGGGGCTGCAGGTATTCTCAGAAGAAAAATAATGTATTTTGGAGGGGGCGAGTGGGTCCAAAGAGCAGAAAACAATTTGTAAATAATGCTAGAAACTGAATGGGACTAAAGAACAGACATGGCCGTGACAAAGTCTGTCTTTGTGTAGTGATATTTCTGTCTTCCTTCCTGCGATATGGGTTTAACCTTCCCTGGTTAATATGATTTTAGGGAGGAGATGGAAGGCAACTGTGTTCCTTCTGGGGGAGCGTCCAATAAGAGAACTTCAGAGAGAAAGTTGCACCCTGGACTCGGAGGAGAAATGGGAGAAAGTCAGAAAGTCTTTGGTTTTGAGGCTGCTTCTAAGGTCTTTTCAATTTCTATTACTTCAAAATATCCAGCACACAAAGCACCATACTTTGGTGGTACAGTATTGTGTTCTGAGCCACGGCAAAGCCGTGGGGCATCCCCAGGGAGGGCTCCTGTGGGGAGGAACGCAGTCATGAGCCCTGAGTCAACCTTGCCTCGCCAGCTCCTTCCTATTTCAGTGTGATAAGGCTGGTGGCCATCATCTCAAATTACTATTGAAACATGATGTGTCACTCCCAAAGATCGAAGGGTTTAATGATCTGTGCTTCCTCACTCTGTTCTCTGGACATTTGCTGCCCTGAAGGGAAACATCTGAGGGTCCATGAACAGCTGTTACTCCTGCATGGTGTGGAACGACAGAGGTGTTTGTATTGCTGCGTCTTTAATTAGAAGGGCAAAAACCAAATGAGGGCCTTAGGTCACTCATGCCTAGATGCCAGTGATGGAAACTACAGTGTTTGGCCCTGTTTAGGGAGCTGGTATTTTCTTGTTGGCCTGCCTAACAAGGTCTGCCTCTGTTCTTGTTGCATAGAAGCAGACATTTGCCTGGGGAGCCCCAGATCAGAGTACTCCAGAGCAGGGCACTGCTTCCTCCTGAGACAAGACAGTTTGCTGCTCTCTGACCTGTAGTGCTAAAACACTGCACAGGACAGAGCCACAAGGCACTGGGCATCAGTAGTGAAAAAGTATGAACTCTGAACTTACTTTTTTTTTTTTTTTTTGTGGTGCAGGGGATCGAACTCAGGGCCTTGTGCTTGCAAGGCAAGCACTCTACTCACTGAGCTAAATCCCCAGCCCTAAAAAAAGTATGAACTCTGTGCGATGGAAAGTGAATGAGGGGACCCCGGGGGCTGCCCTGGATTGCTACCTCCAGAGAGTTCTCTGGCCACAGCACGGGGACGGGAAACCCAGGCAGAGCTCAGTGGCCTCCATGAGGTGAGGAAATGAAACTGAATGTCCAGAAAAAACAAGTTCACAGGACTAGAGCTCACAGGACAAAGTGCTGGTGCAGACAGGAGAGAATACAATAGAGAGAAGGTTGGTGATGTGCAAAAACCCATCTCTTAGGTTTAGTAGAGTACTAATCAGCACTCATGTGTGAGGAATCTACATGAGGCCAGTGAAAGAAGCACAGGAAAAGATTAGAGAGAACAGTGCTGGCACTCACACAGGGTTGGAAAGCGCCCGTTTCGGTAAGCCAGGCTGAAGAGTCTCATAATACATGGGGTATTGAGTAGAACACTCAGAAGGCTCTTGCCTTGAACCTCATCCAAATTAACAGCTTTCTCTCTTTGAAAGACGCTATTTAGAGAATGAAAAGGCAGGCCACAGATGAGAAGAAAATATTTGCAAAGCACGTATTTAATAAAAAATTTTTATCCAGAATATATAAAGAACTCTCAAACTCAATATTAAGAAAACAAACAACCTCATTAAAACGGCCCAAAGATTTTAACAGATCCTTCACCAAACCAGACGCTCCAAATCATTAATCATGCAGGTAATGCAAATAAACTCACAGTTCAGTGCAGCTATACTTTGGTTGAACTGGAGAGAGCTATAAGATCGATTGTGCTAGATATTGACAAAGATGTGGTCATGTTGGGATGCTTATGTCTTGTCAGTGTGACTGTGGAATGGCACAACCACTCTGGAAAGCAATTTGGCAGCTGGTTAAACATTTAAGTATGCAGCTATCGTATGATCCAGCTAGATTATCTCATTTACCCAAGAGGCACGAGAGCATGTGTCCATTACCCCAGGCTGCTGTAATGAAGGGCCACAAACTGGGGGGCTTGAAACAACAGAGATATACTGTCTCACAGTTCTGAGTCGGGACGTCTGAGACCCTTTCCCTCTGAAATCTGGAGGGGACACTCCTTCCTTGCCTCCTCTTTCTAGCTTCGGGTGGTTTGTTGGAAATCTTTGGCATTCCTTGTTTACAGCTGCATAGCTCCAATATATGGCTTCATTGTCCTCTGGCATTCTCCCTGTGTCCCTATCTTTAAACTGTCACCTTCTGTAAGGAGACCAGCCATATTGGATTAGGAGCCCTCTTTAGTCTGGATGACCTCAGTTTAACTAATCCTCCCAAACAAGGTCACATTCTGAGCACTAACGATTAGGACTTGAATACATCTTTTATTAAGGGACACAATTCAACCCCGTAACACCACCCGAAGACCTGATCACGAATATTTGTAACAGCTTTATTTGTAATAGCTGAAACCTAAAAACAATCCAACAGGTAATGAATAATTTTGTCTATTAGGATATTACTCAACAACAAAAGAACTAAGCCATCAATATATGCAAACACCGTGCATGGACTTAACGTAATTATGCTGAGTGAAAGAAGCCAGTCAAAAAACTGTTTCATTTATCGTACATAAGATTCTAGAAAATGCAAATTAATCTGTAGTGGTTGAGAGCTGAGCAATGGTGACCTGGGACAGTGGGAGAAGGTCCGATTTATGGTCTTGACTGTGTTGATTTCATAGATGTATACTGTATTAGTTTCCAGTGGTTGCAAATTACCATAGACATAGGGGCTTAACACAACAGAAATACATTCTTTTATAGTTCTGGAGGTCAGAAGTGCCACATGATTCTTTTGGAAAAAATCAAGGTGTCAGTAGAGCTGGGTCTTTCTGGAGGCTTTGGGGGAGAAATCTGTTGTCTTGCTTTTTACAGCTTCTAGAAGCCACCTTGTTCTTTAGTTTAAGACCACACATGTCGATTTCTGCGTCTCGGTCACCTCATCTTGTGTTCAGATTGACATTCCTGCCTCCCACTTATCAGGACTCTTGTGATCATACCAGGCCTACTTTTATTTTCTTTCTTTCTTTTTTTTTTTTCCTTTTCCTTTCCTTTTCTTTACTTCTTCCTTTGGAGTTGTGGGGGTCTTTTATTCTTTTCATTTGTGATGGGGGTCTTGCTTTGTTACCTAGGCTTCCCTCAAACTCCTCGATTCAAGTGATCCTCCTGCCTCAGTTTCCCAAGTTGCTGGGACTACATGTGCACGTCACTGTACTGGGCTACTCTAGACCTATCTTAATAACCCAGGAAAACCTCCCCATCCCAAGACGGGAAACTTAATCACATCTGCAAACTCCCCATGGCCATGTAAGTTAATATTCATTGGTTCTAGGGGTTAGGGTGTGGATATCTTTGGTGGGACCATTATTCACATTTGTCAAAGCTCTTTAATTGTATACTTAATATGTGTGGTTTATTGTATGTCAGTTATACATCAATGACTCTGTTAAAAAATAACGGCTAAGCCCAATAGGTTAATTAGAGTAAAATAAAAATGCAGCAGGGCTCTGTCTGCCTCTTTCCACCAGCGCGCCTGCGGTCTTGGAGTCTTCCCAGTGATGGCTGAGACGACAGAGGGTGTCTGGAAAATCGGGCGTCCTCCTGAAGGCTGGGCTGCGGCTTCCGGTGAGCGGCTTCTCGGGCTGGCTTGCTTGGCGCCCCCAGGGCACTGCAGAGGGGTGCAGCTGGGGGAAGTCTCTGAAGTGTGCCTGCTGTGTCTCATGTTGAGGAGAGGAGCCAAGAAAGAAAGACCTGAACAGGTACCGGAAAGGTGGACATCAGAGAAGGCAAGCTGATATGTCCTTTGTCTGGCAAACTGCTCTGTCAAGATTTTGCTCCAACTTACTTTTTTGTTGCTGCTGTTGTTATGTAACGGGATGATTCATTTTTATTTTATTTGTTTTAGTAAGAGCACTTAGCATGAAATCTGCACTCTTAACACATTTCTAAGTGTATGATCCTGTATTATTGGCTCCAGGTACCATGTTGTACAACAGATTTCTAGAACTTACTCTGCATTTGCTTAACTGAAACTTTCTGTCTGTGGCTGAGCAACTCCCCACATGTCTGGTTTGCTCTTCCGGGCTCACTTCCTGTTTCCCCTGGGCCACTGCCTACATGACACTGATTCCAAGAGGCTAAAGGAATCTCTTCTGATCTCTAATTAGGAAGAAGAGAGCTGGAACTCAGTATCCAGTGTTCTGTCTCCAGACCTTGTGATCCTCCCACCCTCGGTGCATGGGGATTGATTTTTTTTTTTTTTTTTTTTTTGTGCTGGGGATCGAACTCGGGGGCCTTGTGCTTGCAAGGCAAGCATTCTAACCATTGAGGCAAATCCCCAGCGCCTGTGCATGGGGACTTAGGAGCTGAAGGGGGGGAGGAGCTCGAGGTGGTGACAGGGACAGCCAGTGTCCCTCTCAGATGCCTTCTGAGGGGGATGCTGCCACCCTGGAACCTGAGATACCTCTCCCTCCTCTGGTCCGCACAGCCTCCTTTGGTCCTGCACAAGAGGCGCCAATTCTCCCGGCAGGCTGAAGTGGGTGTAAAGCAGAGATGTGAACATTTTCTTCTCTCCTTTCATTCTTTTTACTTGCCATTTTATCCTTTTCAGTTGTCATGGAATGTTGCTGTGAACTACACTTGTTGCCTAGGTGCCTAATCGTGGAGATGGCAATGAAGAGGGGACTTTGACTCTGAAGTCGGTGCAGCCCGAGGAGCTGCCGTGGACTCCCACATGCCAGTGAGTTCGTGCTGGGGGACGACAGACTCAGTCGGCGGAGTCCCCTGCCCATGGAGGGAGTAGATTATTTTCTGTCACCCTGTACAGAATAGCTTTCAGGAGATGAGGGGCCCTTCTGGTCCTTGTAGCGGCGTTTGTTCAGCTTGCACGTACCTTTTCTTGTTGGCCTGTATGGAGATTTGCATGCCTCTGGAGCTGAGGGGGGTGGCCGGACAGGCATTTTCTGGCTGGAGAAAGAGCCCCATTCTGCTCCCTCTCCTGCAAGGATCGTCCCGGCTGGGACTGTTGCTCTGCTCTTGGCCACCCCGAGATTGGGAATCATTTTCTTGCTGGGTGGCAGGCACAAGCTGTACGTGTGTGTGAGTGTGCGCTGAAGCTGAGAAGTACAATGACAAGGTCTCAGAAGTAACACTCCCCAGCTGCGCTCTTCAACCCCGTCTGTCTGGGCCTGGCCCCTTGCAAGCAGCTGCCAGAGCATGGCAGGCACGAGGAGACTGGCTGTGCGTGTCCTGTGTCCCGCCAGCCTCGTTCCCCTTTGCACGCTCTCCACAGAGACAGTCAGACTCCATATTGGGTTATGCATGAGGTATATGCACTATATATGTATGTGTGTGTGTGGAAGGAAGAAATTTTGGCTTAGACACATTTTTTTTATTGGCCAAGATAATACTTCTAAAGGAGAGGTTGGAGTTTGCCAAACTGAACCTCCGGGAGAAAATATAGCAGAAAGTGTGAAAGAAATCCATGTTCAAACATTGGCAAGTGTGAAACATTCAAGACTTCTTGTGTGAACATCATATTGTCAGAGAAAACTTAAATTAAGCTGATCTCTGGCAAGTGTTTGGAATGAACACAGAATTGGGGCAAGTTGCTAGAGGAAGCTGCTTGGACATTTTTATAAGACGCCAGATAGGCAAAATTCAGGCAAAACCAGGAAGCTTGAGGGCTGTGGTCTTTTCTTCAGTGAATTAATACATAAGAATTTAACTGCTTTGTGTCCTACTGGACCTTTAAAAATGCCAAGAGAAGAAGTGACACTTTCTTCTCCAAAGCTTAATCACAGACAGGATAGAAATCAAGTTCATCAAAAAATATTTATTATGCATTCTGAAACTATTGGGTGAGCAAACTATTGTAGCAGGCTAATAGTCTACAAACTTGAATTCAACTAACCAGAGTAAAAGACAAGGCGGAGCACATGCATACTGGCAATATAAGCAAAGTGCCAGGGAATGTGGGGCTCAGAGTGATCATTCTGACAGAGTTGCAAAATACTCTTCTTATAGAAGACAAACAGACCTTTGGGATTGAAATGTATAGAGGTTTGAGCAGGGTAGGAGGGGAGGGCTGGAATCCCAGTGTGAGTCCATGTCCGAGGACATAGGACTCTCGGAGGAGTCACACAGTGGAGCAGAGACTATCTTCAATGGCTGGGCGGGGGCAGAGCATCGTCTTCTCACGTGCCAGAGGTGTTTAACCCAGACACGGCACACCTGGAAGAAGTCTCCTTCCTGCCCCGTTGTGACATAGTCTAGCCTCTACTATGTTGTGCATCTTGGCATTCACATTGGCCTGTGGTGAAGGGACACAACCTGGAGTTGGGCCGTGCAATTCGTATTCCCTTTGGCACTTGTCAGCCTGTGATTGTCACATTATCCTGTGGCACTGCCTCCCACTAGCCCTCCATCTTCTCTCAAGGCTTGGGAGTTGCCATCATAGTGGCCCTTTAGTCATTTGAGGAGCAAGACTAGACTCAAGTTTGCCTTTGGTGGTCAGCGTGCACCGTTCTCTCTCTCAGATTTTTGTTAGCAGCATCCTTCAGCTCCTGGCTCACATTTTCTTGCCACTTCTAGTGCCCTTTCTCTTTGGGTGCCTCGGGCTGCAGCTCTATAACACTCTGTTCACTTTTTGCTGGGGTCAGCTCTCGCTGGCTGTGAGGTTACAGACCAGCTGAGGACAACTTGCTCAGAGCAGTCTCTGCTCCCGCTGGCACCAGCTGTCTCATTATAGGCGGCACAGCTGAGCACCTGCCCTCAGATGCTGGCCAGGTGCTCCCGAGTGCGCACAGGACTCTTGTCACCAGTGCAGGTAATTGTTGTTTGTTCCGAGTTATGAGCTCAAGAAATGTTGCCTGATGATACTGAAGTTCTGGGCATTGGCTTGGGTCGTTCACAGTGGAGGTCTCACTGGGCACCTTGAATTCTCCAAAGTAGTTTGTTAAGAATGTGGGTCCTAGGACTTCAGCTTGAAAATACTTTGCACCTATAGATCCCTTTTAGGAAGAATTGAGATTTTTTTTTTTTTGACACATACTGATTTAGGTTTTCTTTCTGTGTCCTTCTATAAAGTATTATACTTTCTCTACTTGTCCCATATAGTACTAATTAAAGGTGTATATATATATATATATATATATATATATATATATATATATATAAATGTATCTGTATATATAGCTATATATCTATAGCTCACATGTATTGTTTTTATTGTGAATTGCCAATTTTGTGTGTGTGTATATACATGTTTGGTAATGTAAAAATATAAAAACTATTGAATATTAAATTTATGTTTTAGTTCTTTTACATGGTGCCTGTTTTATACAGGCAATTAAACATTAGAAGAAAATTTTGTCCCTTTCTGTCCACTTTCTATTCATCTGTTTTTTGTAGTATCATATCAGCTAGAATGCACACATAGATAGTTGAATGTGTATGATATTAAAAACAGCCATGAATTTTTTTGTTCCTTATTTGTCATTTGGTATTTATAGGGCCACCCATGACATTTTTCTATGAATGAAAATATTCACTGTTGACCTAAGAAATATTTGGATTGCTATGATAATATACTTTACTAGTTTACCAAGCACTTGTTTTTATTTTT
Organism: Hystrix cristata; assembly: GCA_004026905.1. NCBI lineage: Eukaryota > Metazoa > Chordata > Mammalia > Rodentia > Hystricidae > Hystrix > Hystrix cristata. Next base: position 24,350 of record PVJO010005959.1, read on the forward strand.
TAAATTCAGGATTGGTTAGTAAATGTCTGATATCTATTGAAATAATTATCTTCATTTTTTGTAGGTTCCTGAAGTGATTTATTACATAGATTTATAATATCCAACCATCTGTATGGTTTAAAAGCTGTAATTTAGCCATTTACTTATTTACTTATTCATTTATTTGTTGAGTTGCTGGAGCTATTATTTTAGTTAGAATTTTAATGTCCTATTATAAGTGGGATCAGTCTGCAGTTTTCTACTTTGTGTTCTTCTTGTTAAGTTATAGTATCAGGATTATGATAGGGTCAAAAATGAACAGAAAATCTTATCCAATTTTTGTGTAAGCATGTATGTGGCATGAGTAGTTTGCTTTTCAAAAGAGTATAAGAATTTTGCTATAAAACTACCTGATCAGAGTGCTTTTCTCTAGGACTGCTGGGGCTCGAACTCAGGGCCTTGTGCTTGCTAGGCAAGAGCCCTACCACTGAGATAAATCCCCAACCCCCTGTTCAGAGCTTTTTGAGGAGGTAGTTTGTCAATAGTATTGTCCATTTCTTTTATGATTATCTATCTTTTAAAATGTTCTACTTTTTCTTGAAGCAATATGTACGATCTGTCCAAATCATCCATTTCAGAATTATAAGTAGAGAGTTGCCCATTGTTTTCTTGTAATAAAATAACTTCTTCGTAGATTCTTTGCCATTCTCAATTTGCATGTGCGTGGTAGATTTTTCTTTCTTCAATTAGATTTTGGCGAAATCTTATGTACGTTATTGTTTTAGATTTCATATTGTTGAAATTTAAAAAATTTAAACTGTCAGGGGCAGGGGGAGTGGCTCAGTGGTAGAGCACTTGCCTAGCAGACATGAGGGCCTAGGTTCCATCCTCCACACTGCAAAACAAACAAACAAACAGAACTTTTATATAAAAATTTTTAGGGTTGCACTGTGTTACAACAAAATATGTCGAATTGAATTAACACCAACCAATTGCTCCTGGAAATTAATATTACTTAATTTCTCTGCCAAGAGGCAACTTTTGGCCAGTAATTATAATCAAACATAATGACAGCGTAAGAGACTTCTCAGGGGGAAAGAGGAATCAGCAGTAGACAAAGATGTAGGCAGAACCCTGAGAAGAGCCCACACCCAGGGCAGGTGGCCAGTAGGGTCTGTGCAGGCCATGTGTGCTTTGCCTTTTCTTTCTTCATTCCTCACTCTCTTCTCACTCTGCTTAAAATCTGACTGCTATTCTTTCCCTTTACCCTTCCTTCCTTGTATAAGGTGTACTTTGTCCCCAGATTGGGTCCTTGATAACCATAGCCAAACTCTGCTGCAAAACAGGAAGCGTCCCTCAATTTGCTAAAATGTTTAAAAACATGCCCTGTGTAAGGAACATTATTCCACAAAAGACGGACTTTTCAGAAAAATGAGAATTGGCAACTCAACCCAGGAACTTCGGTGAGAGGCAATTGTTTTATAGTATTTAAATAATGGTAGGAGACACTTAGCAATACAATAGCTCCCCCCTTTTCACTGATTAATTTTAACATGCTTAAGTGACAACTGATCATTTTGAATGATTAAGAAATCAGACATGAGAAAAAGACTTAAATGTTACTCATATCTTTTAAAACAGAGCATCCCTATTAAATAAGTCTAGTATTTGGAACAACATGGATCCTTTTTATCCCTTATGAGATTTAAGGTCTATCAAGTTCTTAAGTTTTCAACCAGGCCACCTGTTTCTTAGGGAAAACCCTAAGACCACTGGCAGGTTTTTTTGTTTGTTTGTTTTGTTTTAGGTAGTGGGTGTCGAACCCAGGGCCGCATGCATGCTGGGCAAGCACTCTACCACTGACTAGCCCCAGCCTCCACTGGCAGATTTCTGAGGGAAGAACTGATTGTTGGTTTACTTTTTTAAGAGAAAAGGAAGGGAATCAAACATTAGAAATGTTTGCTCTATTTTAGCTGCTATTTTTCTCATGCCAGACGTGGCTTTCTATAATGTTGTCAAGAAAAAACAGTGTATCCAGCATTCCTGTTTTCAATCAGAAGTGACCAGACAGAGTTGAGTGTATTTTATTTCTGTCTTGTGACAAAGACTCTGTGGTTGTCATTTTTCACCAACTTCCTTTCTTATTGGATTTTGGAAATGGCCTTATTAGAGCCAGCACTGGAAGGGATAAATGACACAAGAGGTTCACTTTCTACATCACACGATGTGAGTTGTCTGACCAAAGCTACATACTGTTGGGGGGTTTGGAGGTGACTAAGGGGTTAAAAAAAAGTCTTTCTTTGCCAAAATGATGAGGTGTTTCACATAACTCCCAGGGCATTTTCTACTCTGCTTTATTTGCTTGGTTAAGAACTGTGCTCCAAGAGAAACAAATTTGAAGAAGATCCATGAAGTGAAATTCTATCTGGTGTTTTTTTTTCCCACCTCAATAGAAAAAGGACAGCTTTTGCTGAATGGGAAAAATTATCCTACATTTGGATGACACTAATACGTGTCACATGTGTGTATATATTTACCTTCACCTACAATAGTGAAGAGAGATCTCTCTTTTAGGGCAGTGGTTGTCGAAGTTGAGCATGCAGCAAGATCAATGGAAGACCTTGCAAAAACGCATTGCTGGGTGTCCCCTGCAGAGCTTCTGACTTAGTAAGTAGTGTGTGTGTGTGTGTGTGTGTGTGTGTGTGTGTGTGTGTGAATGTATATAATGTATATTTCTAGCAAGGTCCCAGGTAATTCTGATGCTCATAGGTAAAGAGATCATACTCTGAGATACTCTGCTCTAAGTAAATTTGTGAGTTAAGTGAAAATTCTTCTGAAAGTCCTTAAATAAGTTTTCTCATAACATAGCTTCTAAGATAAGTGAAAATTGGATCTGAACTATATAGTTGGTGTCTTAGTTACTTTTCTCTTGTTGCTGAGACAAAATACCAGACACCCAAAGTTAGGGGAAGAAAGGTTTATTTGGCTCACAGTTTGTAGAGGTTTCAGTCCACAGTCAGCTGGGTCCGAGGTGGGGTGGCACGGCAGACAGGCAGAAGGCAGCTGGGTAAGCAAGGGATGCAAGCAAGGGGCCTAACCAGCTTCTTCCTGTATCTTATATCTTATCCAGGCTGCTAGGATTAGGGCAGTGCTAAAACAATCAGTGGATTGATTTAGTAATCACACACCCTTAATCCCAGCATCACACACTCTAGATCCAGCTATCTCTTACCACGTGAGGCTCTGGGGGACATCTAGACATGAACCATAACAGTTGGAAAAGGAAGCTCAGAATAAGGGAGACCAATGGAACCATTACCAGGAAGTTCTAAATTAATCAGGATGATTGACCTCATAGAACACACATCTAAATGAATTTAATGAATACAGGGTTTTGGGAACCTCAGTTGTGAGGTAAAGTGTGTCCCAAACAAGGCCCAGTGTGACATAATGATGTGTCTTGCCTTCCAAATGTGGACTTTTCTAGGCGAGCATGTTGTCCCGGCCCTGGGGACTTATGCAAGGGGACAACACTGCTTTCCTCAGGCTGAACCTCCTGTAGCATTAGCTTTGTAGCGTGCTTGACAGGGACCTGAAAGTTATTTCTCAATCACCTCAAACACATGCCTCCAAAGTGTCCATTTCCCTAGATTTGCCTCCTGTGCCACTTCTCATAAGACTGCAGAAAATGGCTTCTACCATATAAGTTATTGTACAAAGCTCATTGCTTTTGCCACAGCTAAGGCTGGCTGAAGAAGTAGACAGAAGGCTTGTTAGCCTGTGCTACACGAAGCCGGGACTCAACTTGCTTCATTATGAAACCCAAGGCAGGGCCAGCTTAGCTTGTCAGCCTTTGGAAGAGTCAGCCTTTCGGGGTGTCAGCCTTTGAATTCTTAAAGTATATTCTGACTGGTATCTAGACGGTGGGAGATGGGACTAGAGAACTGATTTGCCTGTGTTCCAGTCTGCTGTCTAAACATGTGGTGTTGGGTGTTTGGAAAGTGATTCCGTGAATGCTCATTCATACATGATTCAGTTTTCTGTGTGTGAGAGCTGTGACTGATGTTTCAAGTGAGAACAACTAAACCATTAAGGTTTTTCTCCCAGAAAATCAGTAGAGGAATTTAGGGCTGAAAAAAATATGTGCATTTGAGACAACAAGGTCATTAGTGTGAGACAATAAGGTCATTAGTGTAAGACAATCTTCCTTACATTTTATTTCTAGAGTGTTTTTGGTTGGGAATAAAGGAAGACAAAAGTAAGGTAAGAATTTATCCTACATTCAGAATTTGTGATCACATTTACCCATAACCCATTTTTTCGCACATCCAATTTTATATAGTACATTAAAGCCGAGAGTTACAGAGTTGAATATTTTTCTTAGCATTCTGAACAGAGTGACTTTAAAAATTTATAAAAGGACACCCAATATAGATATATAGAACCGTACTCTGTTCAGCTATCGTTGGTCAAAACGTTTTGGTGTTGTTTATTCCATTTCATTGTTTAGTGATTGTTCTTTTATCCTTGATTTAATGATTTTTGTTATCTAAGTTTCTATTATTTTAATGCCTCTCATCCACTCAGGAAGGAGTAATAAATCTAAGGCAATAGAGATGATGTTTCAACTATTTAATTCAATCTTTATTCTGCCTTCAATGATGGTGATAACACTTATTCCAGCTATATGAGTATTAAGATGATTTCATGTCCAATATTCTTGCTTGTGGTGAACAGTGCAGTGTAAACGTTGAGAAAATCAATCCCCAAATAAAATCCTCTTTCAACCTGTATTTTGGTACTTCTCTATGGGGTTAATTTTATTTCCATATTAAAATGATTTTCAAGAGTGATCACTATTGCTATTTCCATATTACAATGATTTCAAATATTTAGTTGAGTGTAATTCATTAGTCTCATGAGTGTGTGAGGGCAGTGTAGAATGAGTGCCATATTTCCATAGTCTGGAGGCAATTAGGATGTCATTACCATCCTTCCCCATCATTCAAGAATGAAGTTGGGAGGGGTCACTGTCTTATTTTCAAATGTGAAACATGTGTAGGTGTGAAGAGACTTGCGCATGGCCATTCCAAGAATGAAAAGTCCGATTAAAGATTAGCTCTGATTCTTATCTCAGTTATCTCCCTACATCCTCCTGTGGAAGACTGTGGGACTACCAGACACTCAGAAGAGACTTGATTTTTTCCTGGGTGTTTCAAATTGGGGCCTATACTGCTAGGTCATTTGCTTTATGTATTTTCTAAAACTGGTTGTTGAAATCATTTCCACATGATCTGCATAGATGCCAGTTGCAAGTGGGCAAGTTGGGCCAGAGAGGTGTTGATTATGTCAGAAGAGGCAATCTGCTTTGCAACCATGCCAGTCAGGCTTATGTAGTTCGGGCCACTAGTGTGCAATTGTGCTTCTCCACCCACTGATAACTCCATCGTGGTGACAGGGAAAGGTGGTACCTGAGAGACAACTGTGTCATCTGCCAGAACTAGCTTACATTTTTACATTACTCTTCTTGTAAGAATATTCTTATGAGAAAATCTTTTTTTTTTTGGTGCTAGGGATCGAACTACTGAGTTAAATCCTGAAGAAAATCTTTTTTTGGTGCCAGGGATCAAACCACTGAGTTAAATCCTGAAGAAAATCTTTTTTTGTTTGTTTGTTTGTTTTTTGCACTGGGGATTGAACAGAGGGCCTTTGCACTGAGCTACATCACCAGTCCTTTTTATTTATTTATTTTTGAGACAGGATCTTGCCTAGTTTCTAAATTGCCCAGATTGGGCTCAAACTTGTGATCCTCTTGCCTTAGCCTCCCAGAGTGCTGGAATTACAGGCATAGGTCACCACATACTGCTTTAAAAACTCTATATAATACTTTATATTGTCATTTTCCAGGATAAAAAAAAATAAACCCATTCATATTTCAGTGGTGAGCTAAAATTGAGTGTCTGATGAGGCCTCTCCCACATCAATGGTGGAACCTTTAGGCTCCTGGATAAAGGCTCTCTGACAATGTCTAGAGTCTGATCTGTTCTTTGGCTGAGTCTACTTTCTATTGTCAGAAATATTCTACCTTCCAGGCCATTTCACCCAGAAATTAGTATATTGCAGCCTGAGAAACCCAGGGTCGTGAACTACATGTACACAGGAAATTTGTGATCAGGTAAGTAGAGGTGATGAACTTGTGGTCTGAGGACCACGTGGCAGGGTTTTAAAGGACATGTCCCCAGGAAGGTAACGTACTTGTTCACAGTGCAAGTCCTGTATGTCTCCTTCCCAAATCTAGCCTTTACCTCACTTCTATTAAGTGTCTGCTTGGTTCCTGTAGACTCTGTGGGACCCTTATGAGATTCATCACAGCCAGCCCTCTTTAGAAAGGTATTTTCTCTTCTTAAATTCATCTTGTTTCTGCCACACTTGAGTCACAGTTGTATCTGAATGTTTCTGATCCTTCTAGGAAAGGTCCCTTTTGTTTACAGGTACAGGAACTGGATTCAGACCACATTATTTTCTCAACAACTCCAAGACCTGGGTCGCATTGCTGCTCTGCAGACTGTGACTCAGTAGTGTCTCAGAACATGACCCTCTCAAGACACGGTTCACATTAGTCTCTTCTTGGGTTCCCTTGCCACTCCACCCACTTCAAGCCCTGGTTATTTGTCTTTTACCTCCTGTCCAAATTTCTCCAAGATAATATGGTCAGTTGACATAAATATTGACAAAGCTTTCTTGCTGCCATAAGCCTTAAGTAAGATGTTCTCATCTGTTACTCTGAAAGATGCCCATTACACAACACAACCGAAAAGTTCATATTTAATTGCTATTTATCACTTACCATAGAAAAGGCACCATACAGATGTTTTCTATATGTTCCCGCTGATGGCAGTGTGTGAGGTAGGCATCATCATTGCCGATGAAAGAAACAGATTGTTTAGAAAACATGTGCAGCAAATTCTCAACCTCAGGGGCCAGGATCCTGAGTCCCTTGATCTCCATTCCAAAGCACTTTCTCAGTGCATATCTTCTCTGCTTCCACCCAGGCAGTCCCCTGGGGTGAGGGGCAAGCAGCAGTGCCATTTAGCCCAGGCTGCAAACTGCAGGAGACACTGACCTTTAGCAGCTGTTCTGAGGCTCACCTTGGTACCATCACCAGGATTCATTCTACCCTCAAACCAGTCTGCCCCTGACCGCACCTTGTTGTGTGAAGGTAAGAGGAGAGAGAAGCAGGCTGGGGGTGGATGAGGGACACAGGGTACTGAAGCCTCTGAGGCTTTCCTGGGGCTTTGCTCCCAGAATTCATGAATTTGGGCCTTGGCCGAGGTAATGTGGGAGCAGTTGGATCCTCAGGGAACTCTAGGTACATTTTGGCTCTTGTGTCTTCCTTGTGGGGAGTCCTGTTCTGCATACAGAAAGGTGAAGGGAGGAAGAGGGTAGCATAGTGTGGTGGTAATGCTGAAGGCAATTTCAGGTGCCGCAGGATGTAAACTTTCCTAGCAACATATGACATGGGATAATTTTGGACATTTCCTATGCTTACAAATGGGCAGGACTTTGAATTCTTTTGAATTTCTTCAGATTGTTTTGTTTGGTTTTTTTGAGACAAGGTCTCTGTATGTAGCCCAGGCTGGCCTTGAACTCATGGCACTTCCTTCCTCAGCTTCCTGTGTACTGAGATTACAAGCATGTGCCACCATGCTTGACTGAATTTCTTCAGTCTTGTACAGTTCTAGACACTTACATAGTCTTAATAAATGTTTACTGAATAAATGGAATCAACTGAATGAACAAATATGAATGAGATTTCCTAATCCTAATTCCTTAATCCCTTTCTTTCTATTTGTGTTATGCATTAGACTGCTTTCTGTCACTGTGACAAAATAACTGAGAAAATCAACTTACAGGAGGAAAGATTTATTTGGGCTCATAGTTTCAGTCCATGGTCACCTGTCTCTGTTGTTTCTGGGTCTGTGATGAGGCAGAACAAAGCTGCTGTTCTTGTCATAACCAGGAAGCAGGGCAGGGAGAGAGAGAGAGGGCACAAGAGAGACAAGGAGGAGGCTAGGGAAGGAGGCAGAGGAGGAGGGGTGGGAGAGAAGGTGGTCAGGGAGGCCAGGGACAAAATACATCCTTCAGGGCACTCTCCCAGGGACCTACTTCTTCCAGCTATGTACCACCTCCTAAAGTTGCCACCACGTACCAATAGCCAGTTTAGCTATGAATTCATCAATGAATTAACCCAGTGATGAGCTTAAAGCTCTCATGATCCAGTCACCTTCCAGAGGCCCTACCTGGGAACAGTGCTGCAATGGGGACCAAGCCTTCAGCACACGGGCTTCTAGGGGTCTTGTCGGATCCAAATTATAACATACTTCTCTCCTAGAAATGTGTATTTGTTTGGCTTCCACTATTATCCATGGCTATGACTGAGATAAACATGAAGCTTGCTGTCATGGAGCTTATTTTGCAGAAGTGTAGGGAAAGCTATTAAACCTACAAACATCTCAATAAGAGTGTGAGACATATCATCAAGAAAATAAATCAGGTGGTAAGATTGAGTGTTGAAGGAAGAAATGCTGGTGGCCAGCGTGGGTGGGCGAACAGGATGTGAAGAGGCAGCATGTGAGCTCGGGTCTGCTTAGGAAGCAGGAGCCAGCCATGCACAAGTTGGAAGGGGCCTGCCATGTGAAGGTCCCAATGAGGCAGGGTTGTTCCAGGAACCTGTGTGAATGGAGTGTCCTGAATCGCTTGGGTTAGTTTACTGGGGCTGAGGTAACAAATGGAGTGAGTTAAACAACAGAAATTTATTGTCTTCTAATTCTGCAGGCTGGAAGTGCAAGATCAAGATGTCCACATGGTCGTCTCCTTTCGAGGGTTGTGAGGTAGAATCTGTTCCCTGCCTCTCTTCTCACTTCTGGTGGGTGGTGGGTGATCTCTGGCATTCCTGGGTGTGTAGCACTGTGTCTTCTTCATCACATGGGGTCCTCTGAGCTGTGTGTCTCCAAATCTCCCCCTTTAAAGGACACTGGTTTTATTGAATTAGGGCCTACCTTTATGACATCATACCTCCCACAAGTTTGTCTGGATTTTCTCCTCTCTTTCATTAGGTAGGAAACCCTAAGGCATGCCAGGTGCCCAATTTTCCTTTTAGGTCTTTGCAGCTCTTCGTGATAGAGAAGCTGGAAAAAGCTGCAACCAACTCTCTATTTTAACCCCTTCAGCAGGAGAATACATTCACTATGGGCAAAGAGTTCTTCGCTCAAGTCTCTGGTGGGTTTTAGGAAGAGGACAGTGAATTCCAAAAATTCAGAAGGGCCTGAGCAAGTGGCTTTGCCTTTTTTTTTTTTTTTTTTTAAATAGGCTTTATTTCCTCTTTGGAACAGTCTCATCAAAACAAACTGATTAAGCTGCTCATGGTCACAATAACAGGTGGTGTGGGAGGTCCCCTGTGGCTTGTTGGCCTGCAGATCCTGGCCTCCTTTGGGCCTCAGAGGAGAACTGTGCCTGGGCCCCACTAGGCGCACAGGGGAGCCAGCGGAGCGTGTCCGCAGCTGGCCATGGCCAGCTCTTGACTCACAAGTGACTAACGGGGAAGTGCAGACAATACTGAGAACAATGTGGGGGAGAGAGCTGTTGATGACAGGAAGGAGATTTGTCAGGGCTTTCCCCCAGCTGCTCACAAGGCCGTGCTTTGCGAAGCATACTTTTCTCTGCCAAGTCCAAACTGAGTCAAAGGCAGACTAATTGGCAATAACTAAGACCATGTAGGTCTTTAAAGGAATCTCCCTTCTGCCGAAAGTACACACGATTTGGCACAGGTGACATGGGTTCGGGACCTAGTGTCCTGCCACCTTCCTGCAGCTACATGACTTTGGACAAGCTGTCCAGCCATGGGGAGCCAGGAGCCACGGTTTTTTTTGGGGGGGCAAGCTGGGGGATGGAACTCAGGGTCTTGCACTTGCTAGGCCGGTGCTCTACCACTGGAGCTAAATCCCCAAGCCCAAGCCACAGTTTTTTGTCTGTGAAATAGCACTAGGATCCTTTTTGCTCCAGGGGTTGTGAAAATCAAATCCAAGAATGTGATGATCGATGTGCGTGTGGGGCTATAAACTATTACCAGTGTTATTTATGTGGTTTTCATGCTTGTATACTTCACCGAAGGTAATAAAACAAAAGGTATACATTGAATCAGATGAGATAGAGGCCAAGGAAAGGAAGCTACAGGCTCAGAAGGCCAAGGGGGCCTTAGTGAAGCTTTTGTCCTGAGTGGGCCTGGACTCGCTTCCTCTGAGCAGCACTGAGCTTTGGGAGGCGCAGGACCCACACCGCAAAAGGAGTGGCTGCTGTGCACAGGCTGTGTGCAACCCAAGATAGTTGAATTTAAGACTTTCCAACTTTATGAGGGTGTGAAAGTGATTCACACTGCGCAGAAACTGTGTGACAGATTTTGAATCTTGACTTTTTCTAGCACTGACTATATGTAGTAAGATCTTCTCTAAGGATGCTGGACAGGGCAGGCAGCCACAGCTCCCAGTCAGCCTGGAGATCGGCAGGGAAGACAAAGGACTCTTGACCCCCAGTAGTGTGCTGTGCTGCTGGGCGGGATATGTTGAGTGGGTTAGGTGGATTCAATGTATTTATAATGAGCTCACTGGGCTATGGTCCCATTGTAAATCTTCAATTGAGTTGTACCTGTGTTCAGAATGGCTAAGATAAACAGGACAGTCATTTATTTAGCTCCCTCGGAGATGTGCCTCACATTACCCACTCATTTTATCATTAAAAATGCTCAGAGAGCAGATTGGCCTCAGGACAGACTGAATGCAGTGCCCTGTAAATTCCCTAACTCTTTTTATACCACATGAGGCTGCCCTGGCAAGAGGTCGACCAGCTGGGCCAGCATGGGTCCAAGCATTGTGTCGGGCCATCCTCCCTGGAGAGGTTTGAACAGAAAAACAGGGATGATGTGCAGGGACACTGTGGTGGGACATTCTGTGGAGAGGCGGCTTCAGGACTTAATATCTCATGGTCTCTGCCACTTGAACTTCTGCAGACAGAACTCAAAATCTCATGTATTGAATAGACTCAAAGCAGTAAATGCTAAAGTTTTGTTGAGTTTAGTAGCTTATTTGGTTTGAATAGAAGGAACTGTCCTTAATTTTAACAGGAAGTAAAATAGAGGAGACTTCCTTTTAAATGGGTCCTTATGGGGCTGGGGATTTAGCTCAGTGATTAGAGTGCTTGCCTTGCAAGCACAAGGGCCTGAGTTCGATCCCTGGCACCACAAAAAAAAAAAAAATGGGTCTTTATGAAAGCCACTCAATTTTCCATATAAAAGAATGAAGTAATGTAAAATCTGTGGTCTCTGCAAGCCACTTCACCTCAGTCAGAATATATGTGGATATTTTCAAGTCTAATTTATATACTGATTAAACCTTTACATATTGGCTTTTGAGGAAGCGATGCCATTTTGGTAATGCAATACTATATAAACCACTGAATAATTACATAAGCTCCGGGGAGCTGCATTTCCTAACGTGTGGCTCTTCTCGCAGGAGCCAGGACAGTATTTCCGATGAAACAGTTTTAAGAAGTTTTATTCAAATAACACAGTCTCTGAAGAATTTCTTCTGTTTAATGGGAGCTAGGGGATATAATTAACTTGAACACTTGATTTGGAATAAGACACTAGAGATTTTAGAAATTGAGGGATTTGAGATATCAAACTACCTCCCAGGACTTAGAACCTGAACAAAGAAAAGCTTCAAAATGAAACAAAATAAAGTTTATTAAATTTATAGTCCAAAATTAGACATGTGGAATGAATATTCATTTTTTCCTTATCTTGAGGCTAGGTTATCCCAGGCTGGGATTTTTCTTTTCATATGAGAGAAAAGAAAAACAAGTGTCTAAGAATGAAGGTTATTTATGACCTTTCTTTACTCCAGGCTCCCAAGTGATGTTTGGGGATCTCTGCTGAAGTGAGTATAGTTATTCATGTTGAAGAAAACATAAAACTACAAAAGGAAAAGAGGAAAGAAATCCTTTTTCATGTTAGAATCAATCTTTAGAGAATCAGTGTGCTTTTTGAATTAACTTATCACCCGCTAAAAGTTGAAGTTCATAAACGAAAAACTTTTTTTTCCAGATGGTATCCTCACGTGTTGAAACAATGTTATAAAACACGTAGTTCTGAGCCTGGGAATTTCTGAGACCGTCAAGTTTTAATGATCAGGTTCTTTTTAATCTGCTTTGCTTATGATTGTTCCAGACCTCATTTAATGTGAGACTGTTTAAACATCCAGTCTTTAAGGGTACTGAAAACATACCTTTCAGGTGGCTCTAAAATCATCATTGGCCCTGAGCACTGTCCTACACCAGTGACTCAGTTTGAAGTCTCTCCTCTGCAAATGACCCCTTTCGTGAGCTGTTTCTGGAGACAGTTCCCGTCTGCTGGGGGTACATCTGCGGCAATATAAGGTCTTCACCAATTAACAGGGGGTTATAGTGTCTTCCATAAACAGCCCCCTGCTCTTCCCTACCTTGCAAAAACCTCATTGGAAGTCACTGTACCAGACAATAGGCGGCTGGAAAGGGCCGAGGTGCCTGCCCTGACCCACAACATTGGCTTCTTTCCAGGTCTAATTCAATCAGGAAGAGGCTCGCTCCTTTTTGGCATCTATTTTTTACCTTCATGAACACGGACCTAAATTATAGACTGTACACTCACTTGGACCAGATGCCGTGGTTCTCAGTACAAGTGACAAATAGATGATCTGTGTCCAAGCGGGTTAATTTTGTGATGGGTGCTATGAACTTGGCTTATCTTTCTGGGAAATCAGGAAAGTGGCCACTTGGTTCAAATGTGTCATAATATCAAGATCTCTAGAGTATTCCAAGATGTATGAGGCATTGCAGGATCTATACCACATTTTAAGATTTTAAGCACAGAATTCTAGAAATGTGAGAACTGAATTGGTTGAGAATATATAAACTCCATAGAAATTATATGTATCACTGGGATTGAACCCGGGGCCTTTGCATTGAGCTACATGCCCAGCCTATTTTTTGTTTTTTATTTTGAGACAGGGTCTTGCTGAGTTGCGAAGTTGCCCGGGCTGGCTTCCATTCACAATCCCCCTGCCTTAGATCTCTAGAGTACTGAAATTACAGGTGTGTGCCACCATGCCCAGCTGACTTTTTAATAAATAGTTTGTGAAAGCATATTTGGATGCATTGAACTAAAACATAAAGTAAATGCTGGTATATTTTGAGTATGGGTCTAAATTCAAGCCCAGGACTCCTCACCAGACTATTTATTGGGGATCCAGAAACCTACCATAGAAAATAAGCACGTTCGCATGTACACAAGCACATGTTAGGTGAGGCGCTGGAGAAGGTGTCCCTTTTTTGCCTCTGTCCTCCACTGATCTGTAGTCACTCGTGTCTAATTACAGTTAGCCTCCTTGGACTGGAGTTGATAAACTACATGATCCTGACATCTGCCTGTGGTGATTCAGAGTCCAGTTTTAGAGCATCTTCCTCCCCTGACTAATCTTCATCGTTTTCTATAGTTTTTATAATTTTTGTTTCTATTTAGTGCTACATTGAATGGTGCAAAATCAGGAGTCAGAAGATCCAGTTTGGTTTATCTGCACTCTGTAAGATGCCCCTGCAGTGCCTGTGTGTGCCTGTTAGAGGGGTAGTAAAAAGGGGGTTCCTAACTCTTCTTGTTTCATGCTGCAGGGAAGGAGGTGCACTGGGCTGGAGATGATAGGATGACATGATAGCCATAAACTCTTTACTTTGTTCCCATCTTTACCCTGCTATCTTTGCTATGATTTTTCTCTCTCTTTCTTATTATTGACCGGTCCCCTGCTGTAGCATCTGGGGTTGGAAAGTCCCCCTTTTACAACAAAATGACTCTCAACTAGGATTTTGCTGTTTGAGTATTTCATTCTTGCCATGATGTTGATTACATCAATAAATTGTAACTCCAGGGAGGAAAGGGAGCCAAGTGGAGGTGCCCACAGAACAGCATCTGGCACACGCCCTTAGTTAGTGTGTGCATCTGTATCAGAATCTGTGTGGAGATGGCTGGGGTCGTCTTGTAATGGTACCCAGCAGCAAGTTCCCAGGGCCGGTCCTGTCACTGTCATGAAGTGGCTGTCCTGAGTGATGGGACACCTGGCACATCTCACTGACACATCTTCTCAGTTAAGGACATCTCAGCCTGACCAGTTGCTCAAGGGTGATGACAATTCAGATAAAATTCTTGTTTGCAAATTCTTTAAATCAACTGAAGTCAATTCCAGACTTATTGCCAGAAGCGAGAATGCATTAGAAGTATTGGTGTGGCAAGCAACAATATTTCTCATCCAGCCTGGTAAAAGCCTGAGCACATGGCAGGGAATCAGGAGTCACACACTGCCCTAGAAAACACCTAGGTCCTTCATTAAGTAGAGCCTTCTTTGAGATTGAGTTAGGGTCTTGCATGAATGTTTATTTGCAAATTTTCTTTATTAACTTATCTTGTGCAAGCATGGGGAGTTTTTTTTCAACAAATGTTAATCGTGTTGGATAATTTTATCTTTATAGGAAGACTTCGGGTGTTGGCAAAATTTACAAGACCTTGTCCATGTTTACACATATATAACAGAGTAAAATCTTTCCAAAAGACCACGTTGATGTTATTCTTTATAGTGACTCTCTATTACCTATTATTCAATGTGAATCTCGAAATATTGTGCAATATTAAACCAATGGAATAGTCAGTTATTTCAAAAGGTATCTGTATATATGTAGTTATGATCCTACTTTTTTCCTGGTATAAATCCCTTAGTAAGGAAAAGAAACCTCGCTAGGCTTGAAGGAGTTTATGTTAAAGCTATTATCTGTAAATGGAGGAAACATGGTGGGATACCTTTAACTGGTAAGACCTGTAGCCAGCAAGTGATACTTGTCTAGGCCCCGGGCCCAGGAAAGTCCAATTCCCATACCAGATTGCTTGCCAACCCCTTGCAAAGCCCTGGCAGGCTTCCACCTCTCTCTGCCCCGTCTGACCTCCGGAGCCTGGAGTGCTGGCATCCCCTGAGGCTGGGCGGGGTGAGTGGCCAGGGCCAGCACAGTCTGAAATTTGATTAACTTGGTAACTGAAGGTTAATCTCTTTCACATGAACGCCTGGAAGTATGTAGTACAGCTGCTTTCAGTAGAAGGCCTTTTTACTCTAGTACCTTTTGGTTCAGTTTTTGGTTATCCATCACATCCTCTTTGGTCATTTCAGAACTCTCTTCTTTGAGGGGCAGTTGTCCACCTTTGCATCTTATCATTCATCAGTCTTGGACAGATAGCATTCATATCTCTAGTTTGAGATACTAATATATGCCAGTTTTCTTGAATATTTGGAAATGTTTACATGAAAGACAGGAGTGCTTTTTGGGCTTTCCTTCCTCCTGAGCACAGAGAAACGTGATAGTGATAGTGTCTCAGAAGTAACTCATGATTTTCCAAATCCCTCAGGAGAAGAGTGCTGTGATTTTCTGTTCTAACTCATCCAAGATAATCAGAATGCAGAAAATCAACTCGGGCGTTTCGCCCCTCAAAAAGTCAGCACATTTTCTTCTGCTACTTCCTTTTTCTTTTGACAGCCTTCTCCTTCCTATGAAGTCTGGGTCTGCCCTGTGTCTGATGCCCTTTTGGCCTAGCAGGCTATTTTAGGAGCTGACATTGTCATGGGGTTTAAGAGGGGAAACGTAACAGGGATGTCCAATTGTTTCCTCTCTAATTCTCCACATGAAATTGGAAAATGCCCATGAAAAGACACTACTACAGTGAGTAGTTTTAAAAGAATTGCTTGCTTTTTTATTTAAAATGTTTACTTGACACATAAAATGATACATGTTTATTGGGTGTAGTGTGATATTTCAATACATGTTTGCATTATGTCATGATCAAATCAGAGGAATTAGCAATTCTAATCACTTCAGATTTTTATCATCTTTTTGGGTGGGGAACATTCAAAAATCGATTCTTCTAGTTGTTTTGGAATACAAGGTAAATTATAGTGACGATAGCCACCCTACTGTGCTATAGAACACTAGAACTTATTTCTCCTACCTGATCATATTCTGGTACTTGTTATCCATTTCCTCTCCATCTCTTCCCTCTCTGCCTTGCCTCCTGAGACCTCTGTTCTACTCTACTTCCGTGAGACCAACTTTTTTTTTTTTTTTTTTTTTTTTTTTTTGTGGTGCCGGGGATCGAACTCAGGCCCTTGTGCTTGCAAGGCAAGCACTCTAATCACTGAGCTAAATCCCCAGCCCCGAGACCAACTTTTTAAGCTTCTGCATAGAAGGGAAGACATGCAGTCTTTCTGTGTCTGGCTTATTTCACTTAAAGGAATGTTCTCTAGGCTCCTCTGTGTTGTCACACTGTCAGGACTTCATTATGTTTTTGTGGTTGAATAGTATTCCATTGTGTATTATAGCACACTCTTTTTATCCATTTAACTGCAGATGTACACTTAGTTAATTCCATACCCTGGCTATGGTGAATAGTGCTGCAATAAACATGAGCGTGCAGACATTTCTTTGACATACATATTTCCTCTCCTTTAAATATAAACCCACTAGTGGAGTTGTGGGGTCATATGGTGGTTCAGTTTCTAGTTTTATGAGGTGTCTCTATACTATTTTCCATAATGGCTGTACTAGTTAATATTCTCACCAACAGGGTCTAGCATTCCCCCTTTCTTTCTTTGTATTCCAGCTAGAATTTGTTATTTTTCATCTTTTTTTTTTTTTTAACACTGGGGATCGAATCCAGGGCCACTGTACTATAATGTAGCTCACTGTATTGAGCTACATTAACTGCCCTGTTTATTTATTTACTTATTTATTGGGTGCTGAGGATTGAACTCAGGGCCTTGCACTTGCTAGGCAAGTGCTCTACCATGGAACTAAATCCCCAACCCCTAACTGCTCTTTTCAAATTTTTTTTTTTTTAAAGTTTGAGACAGGGTCTCTCTAAGCCACTATGTTTCTGATATTACAGGCATGGACCACGGTGGCTGGTTTATTTTTCATCTTTTTGATAATAGTTATTCTAACTGAGATGAGATGCTATTTCATTGTGGCTTTGATTTGCTTTTCCCTGATGATTAGTGAGCACTTTTTAAAATGCTTATCGGCCATTTGTCTATCTTCTTTTGAGAAAATTTTAAGAAATGTCTGTTCAGATCATTCACCCCTTTTAAAGCTGGATTATCATCGTTATTTTCTTCTCTTCGGTTGTTTAAATTTCTTATATATTCTGAATATTAATCCTTTGTCAGATGAATAGTTTGCAAATATTTTATCCCGTTCTGCAGGTTGTTTTTATACTCTGTTGATTGTTTAATTTTGTGTGCAGAAGTTTTTGGGGGTAAGGGTACTAGGGATTGAACACAGGGTTTTTGCACTGAGCCATCTCTCTCTCTCTCTCTCTCTCTCTCTCTCTCTCTCTCTCTCTCTCTCTTTGAGACAGGGTGTCAGTAAGTAACCAAGGCCAGCCTTGATCTCATGATCTTGCCTTAGACAGTGTGGGATTCCAGGCATGTCCAACCTCTCCCTGCTATGTTCAAAAGAAGCTTTTTAATTTTTATTTTTAAAAATTATTTTCTTGTATTCTGTTTTATTAGTTTTTTGAGACAGGGCTTCTCTACGTAGTTTAGGCTGGCCTCGAACTCACTGTGTAGCCCAGGCTCATCTTGAGCTCATGATGATCTTCCTGCCTTGGCAGGATTACAAGTGCACACCACTAGAAGAAGCTTTTTAATTTGATACAATTCCATTTGTCTATTTTTGCTTTTGTTGCCTGTGCTTTTAGGGTCTCATTTTTTTGCGGGGTGGTTCTGGGGATTGAACTCAGGGCCTTGCACTTGTTAGGCAAGTGCTCTACATCTTGAGCTAAATTCCCAATGCCTTGGAGTCCCATTTGAATTTTTCACCCATATCAATATATGAAGGGTTTCTTCTGTATCTTATTTTGGTACTTTCGTAATTTCCAGGTTTCATATTTAGGTTTTAGATCCACTCAGAAGTTGATTTTTGTGTATGATGAGAGAAAGGAGTCTAGTTTCAATCTTCTGCATACAGATGTCCAGTTTTCCTGGCACTATTTATTGAATATACCCTCTTTTCTTCAATGTGTGTTCTTGGTGCCTTTCTTGAAAATCAATTGGCTGTTAACACGTGGGTCTGATTTCTGGGTTCTCCCATCTATTCCACTGGGCTATTTTAATGACAGTTTAATCAAAATTGTGCTCTTTTGGTTATTATAAACTCCTAGTATGTTTTGAAGTCAGGTATTGTCATACCTCCAGCTCAGGGCAAGTCACATTAAAGTGTCCCCCACGAGGGGCCATGGAGTCTGCGTCTTTTCTAGAATGTGCTAGAAAGATGCACACACACTGGAGTAGAAATCACCAGTATAAATCTTAGGGCCAGTGACCCTGCATCTGAGTCCCACATCCAAGAGTTGTCATCCAGGGAAAATCTCTTGAGCTTCCTTAAAAGTCAATATTCAGTGTTTTTCAAATATGAATAGCAATCCTTTCCCTGCAGAGTGGTTGTGAGGATTCAGCTAGGGATGGCATATGGAGTAGCTAGCTCAGCACAAACTCTAAGAGATGCTTAATAAACGATGGGCATTGCAACGGTCATAGTGTTGTTTCTATGGCAATGGAATCAAGTTAAAATAAACATGAAAAGAAAACATGAAGGAGGAAAGGAGGGGCAAAGTGCATGCAGGTGTGTGTGGGTTTCAGTCATGTGTCCTCAGTGGCGATGATGGAAAGACAGACACTACACGTAAGTAGTGTGAGAAGTATCCCAAATGCTCCAGTGTGTCAGTTTCAGGGTTGGTTACTGGGGGGTGGATGAAATGAACAGAGTGAGTCTACGCAGGGACCTCGTTGATTCTGGGGCATGGAACCCACTGCTGATCACGGAGGTTCTCATTTTGCACCTTTGTCGGTGCCTTGTAGCCCACTTTCACTGCAGTTGCATTTGTGGAATTGGCTGCATGACTGCTAACTACTGTGCCCAGGTCCCTCCAGCTCCTGACCAGCTGGCGTCTGGCCTCTTGCCTTACTTCTTACACCCAAGTCATGGCTTTGACAAGGTGTCTTCGTAAGCTGGAGAGTGCCGGGCCTTCAAATACACAAAGTAAAGGGAGCCAGAAAAGCAACACGGCACTAGAATGTGGATCAGAGTTGAAACCTGAGATCCAGGGTTGAAACTTGCCAGGAACAGGAGAAGCTTTAGGAGCAGGGAAGGGGCTGTAGAAGTAGAGGATGTTAGTGAGAAAACAAGCAGACTGTATTCCATATGAGGATGCTCCAGGCACCATGTTACAGGCCTTGTGAACTGCAGTGGGCCAGCACACAGCGCCTGTAGTTTGAAAGCCTTTCTCCAGCTGAACGGTGGGCTGGTTATGGCACCTTAAGCTTGTTTCTTTCCTTGTGAGTTAAGGCTAAAAATAGTGCCTTGCTCATTGAGTCACTGAGAGGGGCTGACCCATATAAATGGCTTAGCACTGTGTGCAGGACAAAGTGTCTCTCGTGTACATAGGCTGTTACAGTTTATACTGGAACAGGCCTACGAATCTGTTTTCACACATTCCTATTAGCCTGACCACAGGATCATTTCTTCTGTCAATTTCTTTCATTTGCCCCACTCTTTTCTATTACTCAAGAATCTTCAAAACACTTATCAAAGGCACTTACTTATTAACTACTTAACTGCATGTGCAGTTACTCTCTGCTCAGTGCAGTGTAATTATCCAGCTTCCCTTCTGAAAGTGAAAGTGGTTTTCTGAGCCTGTTTTGGAGCATATTTGGGCTGGTGGTGCTGAACAGGAGTGGGGTGCTTTCTGTGGGTATAAATCAGAGTAGTAGGCACCAGGGAGCTGCTGCCCACTAGCTAAGGAGAAATTTGGCACCTTCTGTCCCACTATTGTCAGTGCCATCAAAGAACAGAGATGTTTGAGTCTCCCTTAAAAACACTTCTCTACTTAAAGAACAGGAAATGGGACAGAAGAGAGTGGGTGACAGGGGGATGGTGGGTAATATTTTAAATGGGTTAAGACTACTAAGGTCAGCTGACTTGGTGTGCTTGGATTTCAGGATACGGAAATGAGGTAGTCAAAGTCATTTCATGAATGAATTTATGCAATAGGAGAGGAACTCCTAAAATTATAAAAAGCTGTCACACCTATGTATACCTGTACACTTAGTACACACACACACACACACACACACACATACACACAGATGCATGCACGCACACAAACATGGGCAATAAACCCTAAGAAAGAGTCTCCAAATGAATCAATAAGCATATTGAAAACCTGTCAGGGTAAAATCCCTAGTGTAATTTGAATCTTAAATGTCCTCAAAGGTCTACATGGTAAGGACTTGCTCCCCAGTGTTGCATTTTTGGGAGGCAGTGGAGTCTTTTGGAGGTGGGGCCTAGCGGGGGGACATCAGGTTATTGGGAGCATGCTCCTCAAGGGAACTGTGTGATCTGCTCCCTTCCTTTTCCTCCTCTTCTTGTTCACTTCTCTGCTGTGAGGTGAGCAGTTTTGCTTCACCAGTGTACTTCTT
The DNA here is from genome assembly GCA_004026905.1 of Hystrix cristata. Classification (NCBI taxonomy): domain Eukaryota; kingdom Metazoa; phylum Chordata; class Mammalia; order Rodentia; family Hystricidae; genus Hystrix; species Hystrix cristata. The sequence goes on from PVJO010005959.1 coordinate 44,983, forward strand.
CCACTGCCATGGGGCCAGCTGGTGATGGACTGAAATCTCTAAAATCATGAGCTAACATAAATTTTTTTCTCTTTATAATGATGATCTTGTGTGTTGGTTATAGTAGCTGGATGCTACGAACATAATTTCCTATACTTGAAATGGGCATTTCTGTCTAATTAAGACAGTTTCTTGGTCCTCAGCAGGGCTAGCCTCATGGTCAAGAGAATGTACGAGGTACAGTAAATTTGGCTTTCAGAGAGACTGTGGCTCATGTCCAAAATGATGATCAGAAAACCAATGTGTTTGTCCTTTGTTCTGAACTGAGTTCCTTTTTATACATCATGGGCTGACCACATCTGACTTGCCATTGTTTTCTCATTTAATTTTGTAGCAGAATATATTTGAAGAGAAATGGCTTTTGTGCATTATATGGTGACTTAACTCTATTACAAAAGGTATTCGAATGTTTGGTGAAATTTGAAATGAATGTTGATTTCATAATATTTTAATTGACTCTCACTTGTAGCTTAAAAACCATTTAATAGTTCCACCTGCTTGAAATAAAGTAGGATTCTTTAAAATTCTATTGTTTTTTAAATATGTATTTACTCTTTTTAAAAACTAGAGAAAGTTCAACCTTAACAAATATGTAAATATTTTCCTTTTTTTGTACTTTTGAAAGCACTTTATCAAATTTTTGAATGGGGAGATTCTGCTAATATTGTTCTCACCCATTGAAGGCGTTCATTATTTTAGAGAGTCCTGAAGAATATCATGGCTAGAAGTGACAGGACACAGCTGTGGTGACTGAGATTTAGAGTTGTACAGACAAGAGCTTAAATTTCTGCTGTTCTTCTAATTACTGGGTGATCATGGGTGTTTTGACATCGTGACCTGGGCCAGTTCACCCCTCCTTAGGCAATCTGGTGGCCCCCCCCTGTCTCGGGAGGTCACCATCTTGATGCGAAACTTGGTGTGGAGACCCGATCGGCATAGTGTGCTGCAGCCTGGAACTCCCGAGCTCAAGTGATCCTCCTACCTCAGCCTCCCAAGTAGCCGGGACTATAGGTGTGCATCACTGCACCCAGCCGTTTTGACATTTGGAGCCTCAGGTCTGTGTGTGTTTTTGTGAACCAATACATAACCCACTGGTTTGGAATGGGACATAACTAGGAGAATTTATGTGTGGTGCTTGGCTGGGTTCCTGGCTTAGAGCACGAGCTTCTGTGCATGGATCCAGCCTGCTCTAGCTTCCAGATAAGAGCAGCGAGGCACTCAGAGTTACATCACTTGCTCTGAGTGCTCATTTCTCTTATTCCCTCACTACCACCAGGATGCAGCTCCCACCCCAGTGAGTTCCATTCACTCAGCGCAGCGCCGCTTTGCCTTCAGTCAGCACGCTACTTTACTTTCCCATGATTTCCTTCTTGAGACAGAGGGGTTTCTGAAAAACATATTGTGGGGTGAGTCAGAATGAGGGACTGGGGAGGTAGAAACCCAGCCGCCAAAATCTGAAGGAGGACCAACCTCTGGGAATTGACTCCTGGAGGTCACTGTGCCCCTTGGTGCCAGAGCTGTCTGTCTGGCAGTTAAACGCCTGGGTCCTTCCTGGCTCCTGGCCTGCTTTGATGGGATGGCTGCCATCGCTGTGTTGTCCCTCGTCACCTTTCACAAAGGCACTGTGGCATCTCCCCTTGGCCCCAGCGGCCTCTCTCCACACTTACATGCCAGGTGGGCTTTGGTGGCCTGCATTCCGGGGAGTGTTTTCCAAAGTTGAGCTCATGGAATGTGCCTTAAAGAAACGTTAATGAGTAATGTGTCCAGAAGAGCTCTTGGTGGTCAGGTAGATCTGGTGAGGCCAGGCCCAAAGTTACAAGGTTCCTTTACTGTGGGTCTTCCCCGACTTTTGGATGTGCCCATTTACTTTGCAAACCTCTAAGTAGAAAATAAAGTATGTACTGTTTCACAAACCTAACAGACCGCTGCATTATTCTTTCACAGAACAACTTGAGATTCCTGTTTCCTGGAACACTCATTGGGAAATGCTAACCTAGGAAGTCTCTTTGTTTATTCCGGACTCTATTCTAGCTTCTGTGTAAGATTATTCTTTTTTCCTCCCTACCTCTCTCCCTCCTTCTCCTCCTTCCTTCCCTCCCTCCCTTCCTTCTCTTTTTGAGAAAATCAAGAATTCATTCTAGAGTGATTTTTGAGTAGATGGGGCTGGATAAAAATTTGAATCTCGGTTGTGTAAGAAAATCCATTCATTATCCCATTGTCGTCAATTTATCTACTAAAGGAAATAAGTGGAACACTGGACAACATTGATATGCCTTTCATTTTTGTAAAAGGGTTACGGCCTTTCCTTGATGTACAGTGTGACAACAGAGCTTATCTTTCACTTATGCAACACAAAGTGGTACTTTCTGCAATATGCAAGCATCTTTGTATTCTCAGAAAGAGTGTGACTTTCTTCAAGGGGGCACATTGCGATCTCAATACTGCATACATTTCCTTGAATGCAGTGGTGCTTAATATTTGTGGGACTGAAATGAGCATTTGGCCCATGCCAGGTTTCATGCAAACCTTTAGTTCTTTCCTTTTGATTTTCTGCAGAAGGCTAAGAAGAAAGCTAAAACAAGGGCGGGACAAAGAAGGACTGCTAATCTAGAAAAAAGAGATATTTCTTGAACCACATCTAACAAACCAGAAAAATAAAATCAATGTTTTCTTGCCTCAAACACGTCACTTTTATCTACCCAAAGTTCATTTGAGAATACAGACATTTAGTTAACTCCTAAGGATGCTCAGGGCTTCAATTGCCAATTCCTGCCATATGCACCCAGACACTCTGAACAGAGCCAATGAGCAGACCACTGTGCTCAGGCCTTGGGGGTGCAGTTTGTTCTTTCTTGGTCACTGCCCATATCATGCGTGGGCATGCATAGTGCTCAGGGCCACCATCATCATTAGACTTTCACCTGTCTGTAGCTGCTGAAATGACCTGCAGGGAGAAGTCATCACTAGCCAAAAAGGTATGGGCAGGTCTAGGTGGAATCTCTGGTATTTATGCTCCAAGGTGGTCACAGCTCAGTTATCTGCAGCAGTCGTATACTTTGCTGCAGGTAACACTGAAGAACTAGAGCTTACCTAGTCCACAAGTCACTCGGCTTTGGGCGTCTGCGGATAGCTATACCTCCTAGTAAAACAGCAGACTGTCTGAGTGGAAAGGTACCTTCTAGGGCAGGGCCAGCTTCTTAAGATGATATGATCCTGACCCTGTCACATCATCAACCATCTTTACTGGTTTCTGACTCTTAGAGGCTGGCTATATGGCCACATGTCATAACATATTCACTACTAGAAAGATTGTGAATTAATTTGTATTTTTTTTTGTTTAAAATAGGGATCTTGCAGTAATTTTATATGTGGTTAATATATATAATTTTATGTAGATTTAGATATCTCCTTTAAAGACAATAATTTATTTCACAGGCTTTTGTTGAGAGGTGTTCTCTTGAGTTTTCAAGCACTGAATTCTTTTTATTTTAATGGTACTGGGGCTTGAAACTAAGGCCTTTGCATGAAGCTATAATCCTTTTTATTGTTTGTTCATTTATTTATTTATTTATTTGTTTTGGTGCTGGGGATCAAACTCAGGGCTTCGTGCTTGCTGGGCAAGCACTCTAACCACTGAGCTAAATCCTCAGCCCCTTTTATTGCTTATTTATTTTGAGACAGGGTCTCACTAAGTTGCCAAGTTGTTCAACCTGGACTTGAACTTGCCACCTCCCTCCCGCCCAGAGCAATGGATTACAGGTGTGTCTCACCATACCCAATTCAAATACTGAGTTATTTAGCTGCTTCTGTAACAACGCTTGATTACTTTTTCACTGGATCATTTTTCTCTTTGTTTTCTGCACACGGAATAGAGTGCATTTCTCCAAAGAGGCTACACAGTTGAATTCTAGACAAAGGGATGTGGGCAGAAATGATGTATGACATTTCCTGGCTTGACCTACATGTGATGTCTCTTGTTCAAGTCTTCCACCCCCCTTTCTCTCTCTCTCTCTCTCTTTCATGCTGAGGATCAAACCGGGATTTTGTGTGTACTTAGTATGTGCTTTACCACTGAGCTGTACCCCAGTGCCCCTTCCATCTTGAAGATGGGCATCACCTCCCTTGAAGCTGCAGGCTGAAAGGGCAGAGCCCCAGGGCAGAAAGAGTTGCTTACCGGTATATCCATTTTAGACTTTATGTGTGTGAAAAATATACTTCTCTCCTATTAAAACCATTCTATAGTTTCAGGCTCTTTTTGTAGTTGTTATAGTAGCTAACAGTACTTTAACTGCTCTAGTCCCTGAGAATTCTTAAGAGAGATGTCGGCTGGGGCTCTGCAGTGGAGAAATCATGCAGTTTGACATGCAAAAAAATGGGCTAGAGCCATGGCTCTGTGTTTATTGCTGGGTGACCTCTGAGAAGTTGCTTAACTGTTCTGAGTGTCAGCTGAGACAGTGTCAAGGCAGATGTCTAGTAAGGCCTGAGCTACTTGTCTATACATATTTTGGGCTCGTGTGAGAAAACTTCATTCTTAATGGGCTCATTCTCCAGGTAGGCTACGAAGGGATTAAGAACTTGTGTTCTCCCATGCCCCATATTGGCCAATGGTTAATAACTACCTGAAGGTTCTAGTTTGCTAAGAGACACAAAGAAGGTGCAAGTAAAAGTCATTTTAGGAGATACCAGAGTAGTTGAATCCTGCCTCACATTAGTGGGGCTTACAGTTAAATGTGCCGGCAGTCATATTAGCATTTGCCTTTGAATGAAAGCATCACTTAGTACTGCCCTGGAAAAAAAAGGTGAACTATATTTTAGAAGTGAAAGGAGTAAAGGAGGGTGTCAGCAGCTACACTTGGCCTGTAAGCGGATCTCTCTGTAGCTGGAGTGCTGTGATCTGTGTATTACTGACCTAGACCAAAGGAAGTGAAGTTTCTGGCTGCAGACAGCGCCTCACCCGCCCTGGGGAATGCACGCTTAAGAGCCACTTTTGGCTTCTTCCTTTACTTGCACTCAGGGGTAGGGTGAGACTTGCAGGCTGGGCCAGCAGGTGTGAGATACTTTCTCTTACCAAGTCTCTGGGTATTTTCTTCTTGGGAATTACTCAGGCTGTCATATATCCAGAGAGCTCAATTAATTGGCCCAGTTTCAATTGGAAGAACAGAATAATGTGGAACACGCTTTGTTGAGGAGTCAGCCAGCTCTGAGCCCCAATTCTTTCAAATTTTAAATTTAATAGATGTTGGCTTAAAGAGACTGGCTATATTGCTCATTGTCATGATCATTATTTATGGAAATATATTTGAATTATTTCCTGCTTTTAGAGCCTCTCTTGTAAGATAGACTCATAGGGAGATATCTCTATAGTCTTGGGACTGGACTATCCAGATAACTATTTCAAATGCTAACTTTGCTTTGCCTGTATGGGCATACTCAGGGTGTAGAACCTGGGTTGAGGCAGTAGCTCAGTGGTAAAGCACTTGGCTACCACAGGCTGAGGCCTTGAATTTGTCTCCACTACAATGAAAACCAAACCAAACCAAAAAACAACAAAAGAGTCAGAACTTTCATTACTTTTGCTTCCACATGCCCCTTACTTTGTAAAAAACAGAGCTGGAGTAGTTCATCCAGTCTATTTGTATCAACTTTTAACAGTAAGTAGAAAAAGATGGAAATTTAATGATTTTAAATTAAATTTTAATGATGTTAAAGAAAAATCAATACACTTTTATTTATTTAAGAAGACATCATCTATGGGGATAATGTCACTGTGTTTTTGTATTATCTGGTATAGTTCATCTGGAATTTTCTAAGAATTCAGGTTATCTAGGTCAATAAAGATTGCAGTGTGGTAGAAATGCTGCAAGATTAAGATTCTATCTTATTCCTTTTGTATGTAAATGAATTGTTCAGCCAAGAAAGAGGTTGTGGCCAGTGCTACTTCTCCTCTTTAGCTTTCTCGGATTCCCAGGTGCAGGGGCAGAATAGATCTTTGACGAGAACTGGGCTAAGAGATGTAGGCGATATGTAGTTTCTGACTCATGAGATACCTTATCAGCACCAAAACCCTAAGTAAGGGGTAGGCATTTTTGCTGCCATAGAGTACAGTGCTGTTTGTCAAAAAGGCATGTGAACCTGTGGAGCCCTCCAAGGTAGGTCTTGAGTGGAAGAAAACAGGCATAGGTGACCAGGAAACTCATGTGCACTTACTTCTGTACTAGACTTCTTTGTTCCTCTAAGGAGCAAGAGAAAATGAGAGCATATTTTTTTCTTACTCAGGCTCTGTGTGTGTGTTTTTGTGTGCATTCACAGGTATACACATGTGCATGTTTGTAACAATGTTACAGCCAGTCTTAGGTATTTGGTATGAATGGCAAACCCCAGTTCAATGGCATGGTGGTTGACCTCTTCAGCCAACCTCCTGCTATCATTGTCACAACACATACACGCTCTCTCTCACACACACACACACACACACACACACACACACACACACACGTGCGTGCATGCACAGAAGCACCCCGAGCTAGGAAGAAGTGAAGCCAGCTGTAACCTATTGTTGGACATTTGCTCATACCCTGTGAGCTGACCCTGACTGATGGCCATTTTTGCTGAGGACACAGTGCCACTGTGCAATGTACACCAGAACCACCAAGAGTGGCTGTCAAGTGTTCTTTAGTAAGCAGCATGCTCTCGTCTCAGAGTCCCAGCCACAGAGGCTGGTCCAGGCTTCCTGTACAGGTACTTCTAGGCCGGATGCACAGAGAGCCCTGGCACCAGCACCCCGTCTTGGCTTGCAGACAGGCCTGGAACGTGCTTCCTCACTTGGTGCGTCTTCTTCTGTGTGCTGAGGCTGAAGAATGGGGAGCTGTTCTGGCCATCTGCTTTCCTTCAGGACGGGGCTTACAGGCTTGTGTAACTGAGCAGAAATCCTCCGGAGTGCCTGAACTTAAACTCCTGTAGTGCGGGGAAGGCAGAGTTCTGCCACACATTCCTTAGCTGCAGTCAACTTGACATTTTCCACAGTGAACAGTATGTTCTGTAGCCTTATGACATGCCTAATTTGTGTTGTATTTTGAATATTCTTGAAAATGTCCATCTAATGAGAGGAAAATAATGTGGGTCTCCATAGAATCTTGTCTTCACGTGCAAATCTTTGGCTGGCAGAAGTCACATTAATGCTAATGAAATCTGAATGCTAAAGCCATGTTCTACAGCAGGGGGATGGTCTCCCCTGTGCTGAAACACATTTTCTTCTCATTAGCCCCACCATCTTTATTAATATTAACAGTAATAAAGAGAATTAGGCAGGCTAGCTTCTGGCAGAACCCAGAATTAATGGGGAAGAGGGGAAGACAAATGGTTGGAGAGTTAAGATGTACTTTGATAGTGAATGCACTGCATCCTTCTGGGACCCTCATAAAAATTATTTTGTTCTAAATGAGGAAGACTGAGACTCACTGTTATCTTGTGCCTGTAGGGCTAATATAGAACTGCTCACAGCCAAAACCCCAGTTCTAGAGAGAATCTATGTTGTGGTTTTATAGCTGATGTGTGTGTGTGTTCATGTGTGTGCGTGCACGAGTGTGTGTGTGTGTGATGTGTATTCATGGTTATGTTCACGCGTCTGTAGTCAACAGCCATCTTAATCAGAACTTGTTTGTCATGGGAAGCTTTGCTATAGGGACCCATTGTTTAATGCATATCTGCACTTGCATCATAGCTTTACAGTCTTGATGATTGTCTCACTCACCCTATGAAATATTTTAAAGGGGATAAATATTTTAAAGGGAAATACAGTGAGGGAAGTGGGGACAGAGTCAAGGAAACTTTCTTTCACAGCAGAAGAGAAATCTTCACACTGTGGGAAAGTCAATCAAAAGTGGCAAATGATACATCTCCCACTGACTCCTTTCCCCTTGGAAGTTTCTCTAATTTTTGCTGCTTATTCCAGCATTGAATGTCACTACTTCAAATCTCCCTACTCTTCCCAGGGTTGTTTGTGACTCCGAGAGGGGTTAAGATACCTGTATGTTGTCCCCAGGCAGCAAACCGCAAAGCTGATGTGGGGTGTGGGAGACCGGGGAGAGACACAGTTCCTTGAGGCCCTCTGAGCAAGGCCTGTGCCCTGGAGACTCTGGCTAGGGCAGGAGTGAATCAAATGTGGCCCATCTGTTGGAGGCAGCTGCTTATACTTGGAGGATAGGATGCCTAGAGAGCATGTCCAGTTGGACACCAGTGCCTTACTGTGGAGGCGTTGTCAGCAACGATAGCTCCGACCTCCCTATCCCGTTGGGAAGGTGCCCTGGGCGCCTCCATACTGTGTGGAGCAAAGACCCCACTCCAAACTGGGAGATGTGGGATGGGGCTCTTGTGCTGACAGCAGAGTTGCAGCATTAGCAGTGTGACGCGGGTGACAGAAAGTCTAGAGTGCTCTGAGGCTGCGTGAGCAGAGGGTGCCTTCTTGAGGGAGAGGTCGGAGCCACAGGAGGGTCATGCCTAAGAACCAAATTCAGTTCTGCGTGCCAACAAAAAGAACAACACAGACAAGTCAAAACGCATTCAGAAGACAGTGTCCAGGGCAGGGAGAGGATGTGAGTGTGTGTCACGATTTGGAGCTCTCGGAGGATCTGAGGCTGCTACGCTGAAGTAGCTATTCGGAGGAAAGTGTGGCCATCTGTAGGAGCTGCCATGGGGAGAGGAACTACGTTCTCTTTGTGGTCTCTAAGGCTCGGGGATCTGGGATCTCTGGCAGAAACCATGAGGAAGATCTTTCTAACAGCCACAAATGCCTACAGATATTCCAGGTTGTTGTTATTGTGAATAATCATACCAAATTCTGCAATTCTGACATGGCTATTGCAAGGTTGTAATTCAGTGCACAGAGGTGGTCATTGTGAGTCCATGGACATTTTAAAATGACTGTCGGGGTAGACTCAAACCTGTTGGGTGACAGCAGAGCACCGCAAATGGTTTTACATCTGTGGTTGAACTTTCTTCTCTTTTTAAACAAAGATGTCTCTGGCCGATTTCCCCATCTCCTGTCTTGGTCTCCTCCCTCCCTGTCCCAGGCTCACCTCTTGGGCCCACCCACCACTCACTTGCCCCTTTTGATTGGCACAAAGATAGGACTATGATAACACTGAAGATAAGTGACAGATCTCTGGGAATGGAGCTTGGGTAAGAGCTGAAAACACTAGAAAACGTCACAGCTTTATTTGTATTTTGGAGTAGTTGGCATTTTGTGCTGTTGCCAAAAAAGACCAATTATAATTTTATACTTCATGTGTCAAGATGTCCACGTATCAAAATGGCCTTATCTAAAAGCTTTTACAACGAGCTGGACACACATTAGTCAAGTATATTACACAAGGAACTCAAGCATCATGGGGTGGTCAAACATGATTATTTATAAGATATTTTGTAATGCTAAAATTCTGAGTTCTAGCTCAATAGTTCTCAGATGTAGGTCCTTGGATCATGTTAGTCTGTGGCACAGTTTTCACCATCTGCATTAAAAATGCAGTAAATAAGAACAATGGATTTAGTTTTCTCTAAGTATAAATTCAGTTTTAAGTATGTTCTTAGTTCTGAGATAAAGGTCTTTATTTTCTTTTTGTTGTGGTTAAAATCTTCTTTTTGTAATAATGGTGATTGTTGATGGCATTTAAAAATATCAATGGTCAAAATAAATATGCCTGTCTCATTATTACTTTTTTTTTTTTTTACTTACATATAAAATCCCAAAGTCTGGGAACCTTGACTTAAGTCACCTAATCTTTGGAACTTGATTTATTTGTTTGTGAAATAGGCATAGGTGCACTGGGTTCTCTATCTCACAGAATGCTTATGAAATTCGCAGAGGCTAATGCAGGTCCCTGGCCTCTGTAGCTGAAAATGCCATATGCATCGTGTGATACAAATGCCCTGGGTGCAGAGTGGATGGCGATGCTAGTGTTATCAAAATAAGTTATATGGGGAGATGGAAGGATGGTGGAGCAGAGGTAAAACTCTGCTTTTGCCTTGTGTCTGCAATTCCTGTCAGTTTCCAGTAGCCCAAATGAAGGGCAGCCAGGGAGTCTTGCTGTGTTTGTTCACAATCTGATGGACCCATGTGCCCTGGGAAACTAACATGTGGGCCCTGCTGTGGAGTCTGGTGTGAGTGGGGTGGGGGCTGAGGCTGGTGGATGGGGAAGAGGCCTAACAAGTGGGAGAGGAGCGATCATACAACACAGGTGTGAACTCAGTGCTTGTCTGTTAGGGATTCTCTTCAGGTGTGAGACCACACCCTACATCAATTAAGTCATGAATCACTGTTGATGCCAAAGCTTCCCAGGTGGTTTCCATGTATGGCCAAGTGTCTAGTTACTTTTCTCATTGCTGTGACAAAATACCTGGCACCCAAAGTAAAGGAGGAAAAGCTTATTTTGACTCACAGTTTGTAGAGGTTTCAGTTCATAGTGGCTGGCTCCAAGGAGGCTGGCATGGCAGAGGGGCATTGCAGAGGAGAAAGAGTTCATGGTAGGCAGAAGACAGCAAGCAGCAAGTGGTGAGCAACAAGCAACCCTCTTTCTGTCCCTTATATCCTATAGGTTAACCACCCTTAGGTTGGGTAGCACTCACACCCAGGGTGGGGCAACCTTAATCCTAGCATCACACTGTGAATCAGTCCCAGCATCACATCCTTGATCCCAGCACCACACACTTTAGATCCAGCCACCTCCAAAAAGCCCCACCTATGACCACACGAGGATCTGGGGGGACAGCTAGATACAAGCCATAACACCAAAGTTGTGAATTAACTCTAAATTCTGAAGGAAATATTTTGAAAAGATCTCACTACAGCTACCAAGAGTTTTGGCTTGTGCCTACCTACGGTACCTGCTAGCAAAACTCACCTCTGTCTTTCATTGTAATGTCTCAACAAGAGAAGTCGTGCAGGGTTGAGGCAAAGAGTTCAATTTGCAAAGAAATTCTTACCTTGTGCAAAGAATCACAGGCAAGAACATCAACAGCGGGAGCGTTTCTCATGGTAGAAGGGTAGGGACAACCTGATGTCTATCATTAGGGCCGGCACATCAGAAACCCGTCTAGCAGCTAACATGAACAAATCAAGTTCGTGTCATCGTATCCATTTGAATGTAATATTGCATGAAAAAAGCAAGCTAAAGAACAGCACATACAGAATGGCACCATCATACGAATGGAGTACAATTCTCTGCTGTTTTTGGATTATCAGTACCTGTGATTAAAAAGTTGAAAGGCCAGATGGTATGATTAGATTCATCGTAATGGCTGTCTTTGGGGAAGGAGAAGAGCAGAGTGGAGAGAGGTGCATAGGGCACTTCAATAGTGGTTCACGCCTTTCATAAAAATTGGGAGCAAATATGACAACGATCCACTCAGTATCAAATCCTGGCTCTACTACTTGCTCTGTGTGTGCATGTGAGTGTGTGCATGTGTGTGTGTGCATGTGTGAGAGAGACTCCTTTGGGGGCCTTAACTTCCTCATCTGTGAAGTGGAGACAGCATTCTGCACACGGTAACTGCACAGTGTGAGGTGACTCTCTTTACTAACACCCTCTGACTGAGACGATTTCGAGTGACCGTTCCTATTCAGGCCTTGAAACCCACTCAGATGTTGTCCCCATCAGGATGCCTTCCTAACCACCTTGATTTAGGTGTTGCTGTAGAAATACCCTGTGCTGTGACTTGCACACTGTCATATTCTAGTGGTGGTCATGACGAGTGCTTATTGTACACTTACTATATGCCGGGTACTCTTCTAAGCACTTTACTTGCATTATCTCACTTAATTCTCCCAACATCTCTAGAGGTTAGTACCCTCACTGTTCCTGTTTTGTTTTAGAATTCCCCATTTGTGCCCCACCAAGGGGGCAAGTTTTGGAGGCCAGGGACTGTGGCTGACCGAGCTCTGTACCCTCAGTGCCGAGGACAGTGCCTGAGATGAAGGGGTCACTTAAGGAGCGACTGAGTGAAGAATGAATGAGTTCCCGGAGTAGACAGACGCCATCTGTCCCCTTGGTCACCACGTGGTGGGAATGTGAGGAGGCAGGAAGGGTGTTCTGTGGGCTCCTTGGCAGTATGTCCGTGTCAACACGACAGCTCTCAGGGACAACTCAGAGAAGTGCGCCAGTGTCTCCACTTAGATATGAAGATTTTTTTGATGATTTCATGTTGAAAATGTGCTGTTTCCCAGAGCTCCTGGGTTAGTTGGCTCTTGCTGTTTCTCTGGGATGACTCTCCTCAGTCCTGATCATACCTCGATCTGGTCCTGCGTGTCTCCTGGCTCCAGGAGGGCAAGCCTGGGTCTGTGTCTTCTCTGCTGTCCCCGCGCCAAACTCGGGGCTGGTCCTTTGCTGTGCTCAGCCCTTACCTGAGGAGTGAACAGGAGGTGGGAGAGGTTGTGAGTGGGAGGAGCAGGCTACTGAAGGTGAATTCAATATTTAAATCTACAGCTGGTATGAAGACTGTGGCTATTGTTTTCAGGTCTGCGAGGTGAGGACTTTCTCTGCCTTGGTGCTGAATTCCCCAGAAGCAGTTTTGATCGGTGGGCAGGATCTGCCGGGGTGGCTCACTCCCTCTTCTGAGGGTGGGGAGTTGAAGCTCACCCTGCAGTGAGCCAGGCCCACTTGGGGCATTTCAATACCATACTCCCCAGCCCCGTGGAGCTTCTGGGGAGGAGCCGTGGAACTCATGCGTGCTACCACAGGTGCAGGGGTCACTTCTTGGCCAGTTTCTAATGTTCTTAATTTGTATTTAGGGAGTTTGGACATATCTACCTTTCGGATGGAGAGAATGGGTCAGTTTTTTCCAGTACCGGGAGGTGAACCCAAGGCCTTTGCCCTCAGCTACATCCCCAACCCTTTTAATTTATTTTTAAATTTTGAGTCAGGGTCTCACTAGTTGCTGGGTTACCCAGGCTGGGCTCAAACTTGTGACCCTCTTGCCTCAGCCTCCCAGAGTGTGGGTTAGTTTTAGAAGGACATAGAAAATGGATTTTTTCCTGGCTAGGAAAGATGGACTTTCTCTCAATTTTATTCTCACCCATTCCTCTTCTCTTTCTTTCTCGTTGCATCTGTTGAATTACTCTTACCTAAACTTTAAAGAATGGATGGAGTAGCGGGTGGTGGAGGTGAATTGGGATGCAACTGGGTCCTGAGGCTGCTGGATGGGTAGTGGCCTCGCAGGTCTGGAAATACTAGGCACATCTGTTCAGGGCTAATTGCAAAATGATACTGCTATTAATTTACTGGGTTAGTAACCACATATCTCTCCACTCCTCCTTAAATTAAGAAAAGCATTTTTGTCAAAACCATATGAGGCATCACAAATACGAACCTTCCAGTCATCCTGAGCGTGGGACCCATTCTGTGACTCTCCAAATCGATTCTTATGCACTTTTTCTCCCCTCATTGCCGGAAGAATCAGCCCTGGCACTCTTGAGAGAAGGCAGTCTAGAGTGTGGAGGGCCTTCGGTTCCTTTTGTCTCCCTTCTCCATCTGACTGACATCTCCCCGGCACGTTCTGGGGACTGATTACCTGCCTAGACATCCCTTCATCCCGCCGTTGTAAGAATGCTGGGCGCAGCAGCTACAGCCAACCTTGCTACCTATGAGAACTTGTGAGATCTCAGAGGGTGGGACATTGGCATTGAAATAATGGCTTTCTGGCATGTGTGCTGGGGCCCTTTCTGCCACCTTCTCCTTCTCTGTAGGCTTCAGTGGTAGCAGCCCCTGAAATAGGCACAGAGCTAGGCTGAGTAGCTGATCCCACTCTGGGGATTGTCAGGTATTCCTTCTGACCTTGGACTGCCTTTCTGTGTGTGTGTGTGCACGCGTGTGTGTGTGTGCACGCGTGTGCGCGTGTGTATGTTTGGGGCTTGAACCCAGGGCCTTTTCACTTAGCTATATCTCCAACTCCCACCTTCCCAGCCCCTATTTAAAAAAATTTTGAGACAGGGTCTTGGTAGGTTTTCAAGGCTGGGCTCGAACTTGGGATCCTCCTGCCTCAGCCTCCCATAATGCTCTGATTGCTCTTGATAAACATTTCTGTCCCACCTGGGAGAAAGGAGCCTCAACCCTAAGCAATAATGAAACTTCAGTAGAGGCGACAGGAATGAGAACATGGGCTAAGACGTTTATTGGCGGCTCCAGGGGAGGAAATAACCACTGTCTGACTCTTAGCCTTTCTACCTCATTTTTATTCTGTGTGATGGCGCAAACTTGGCATTTACTAACTGCCTCATTATTTACTGAGGGCTCTGTATGTGCCAGGCCCGGAGATACTGGGGGTGCAGAGAGTTGAGAGCTCATAGAGGGTGTAACAGAGGCCCTGTCAGGGCAGGGTGCGGCGGCAGGCTGCGGGAGTACTGCCTCTTGGGCTGCAGGCCTGAGGAGGCCTCCTCATCCGGGGCCGAGTTAGGGGAGGGCTCTGAGCGGGGAGCCGCAGTGGGCAGGTTGGTGTGACGAAGGCAGGTGAGTCTGAGTGGTCAGATTTGTGTTTGTTCTGAAGGCGGAGTCAGCTGCATTTGCAAGTATATCGAGTGTGGTGGAGAAAGTGGTTGTTAGAATGAGGAACTGTGGAGTCTGGGATGTGGACTTTGGAGAAAGCTTGGTGGCTATGGGTATGTCACCAGGGTCAGACTGGAGGACGTCCTAGCAGGAGACAGGCCACCAGGAACAGACACCTTCTCTGGAGCTGCTGTGATAGCTTGCTGGCTGCTTTCTACTCTGATACCTGCATTTTCTTCTAGAGGAGGTTTAGCTGTTCTCTCTTGCTCCAAAGCAGTATGTCCAATTACCTGTAGACTGACGTCCAAGGTCCAAGCCAGCCTATGACACAGAAGGCCTCAGCCAACTTCCCCTGTTCCTCTCCAGCTTTTTCCGTCCCCATGTTAGTCTTATTCTGGATATATTGAACTGTTCTTCCCCACGCGACCTCCCCTGATATGAAGATGAACCTCGTATTTCCTGCTTGGTGCATGCTCTTCCACCCTTCTCTGCCTCCCAGGAATCTTTTGAGCCTGCTCTTCTGCCTTCTCCAAGTTCTCATCCCAAACTCTTCACTGTGGAGTGGTTTCTCTGATAAAACGTAGTTTGTACATTTAGTGTAATCTGAACTTTCTCTGTATTATGGTTAGATATCTCTAAGTATATGTCATACATATTTAAATTTTATTTTTGCATGTACAGTATGTTTTGTGTTCATCACAGAACCCCACCACATTGCTTTTATCAGTCTGTTCCATTGCTACCCCAAGTTGGGTGCCCCTCACGGGCAAAGCAGTGACTTACTCTAGATCTAAGTCTGAGTCAAATTTTTAGTCTCTCATTCGATGATTTGAATCATATTGATAAGGCAAGTTAGAAAGGGGCTAAGAAAGCAGTTTAATTACAGCTATTATTGCTAATATAAGAGGGTGACATGAAGTACCTTAAAAAACCCTTGAAATAGGGCGGCTCTCTATTTCATATGAAGCTTACACTGCCCGAATAATCTCTGGGTCCAACAGGTGCTCCAGTTCCCTTTGCAGTTAGAATGGTCACATAACTGGCTCTGATCAATGAAATGTGAGCAGGAAATCAGATGTGCCACTTCCGGCTGAGACCGCTTATCTTGTTGCTGTCCTCCCTCTTTGCCATCCCGTATTGCATGAGTCTTCTCGCCACACGGTGACAAGCAATCGTAGAATAGACAGAACCTCCATCCACAGTCCCAAGAGGGAAGATGGCCCTGCCGTCTCCTGTCAGGCTTTGTAAGACCATGAAATAAATTGTTGGTTATGCCACTGAGATTTTGGTTTACTGTACTCGTTATGTCAGCACAGTCTATTTCTATCTTGCCTACCGCATCTGCTCAAATAAAGCTAATAGAATCCCCATACCACAGATGTGATCAGCCACCCAAGAAAACAGTCGGAAATGATCTAGCTGTAGAATTTTCCGGTATCAGAAGCCAGACCAAGGCAATTCTCAGAGCAAACTCATGCAGGCAGTAGAATATGATTGGAAATAAATAAACAGAAGAAATCCAATCAGTTCCGACTCACTGTGTTTCTGAAGGGGGCTGCACAGAGGGCAGTGGAGACCCAGAAGCTGGTCATTCCTTGAAAGAAGCTCTCCCAGCTGGCTGGAGGGGCAGCGGCAGAGGCTTCTGGCGAACGTCACTGTGCTGTTGAAAGACACCGGGGCTGTTTTCAGCAGATGCCGTTATGCATTCAGTTTATATGACTTCCAGCTCTTGCTGTGAATCTGTGCTTGACTACAGCGTTCTGATGATAGGTAACTTGACAGTAGTTCATTCAAAAGGAGAGAGAAGACCATTGTGTGTTATCTTGTGTATTAGCTGGTTTAATTGGTAGGTCATTCTCATTGCGAATTAATTCTTTAGCAGTCTAGTTCTTTGTCTCAGCTTCTGCAAAGCAATATGTTCACCCACGATGGATGGATCCATTCTCACAGTGAAGCTGGCAAAGTCAGATATGTGAGTGTGCATCCTCGAGACCCAATTCCGGAGACCACTGTTAGGCCACTTTGCAAGGCCTTCGGGCAGGCAGCTGAGAAGCCACCAGATTACAGGTCCACCTCAGGCACTGTCACTCTGTGTTACTATGTGTGGTAGTGCCTTGTACAGTGCGTGTCCTTAACATACAAACTTTAGGCGATTCTAGGATCAGAGTGTCTTGGGAATCCTTGTATGCGTGATCTAATTTAAGTGCAAAGCCCCAAAATAGGCCATCAGAGAATCTTCCCCTTGAAAGTGGGATTGGTTATTTGAAAAGCTGATATATCCAATTATAAATGGTATCTATTTTTGTTCATTTAGGTGAATTTAGGGAGAGGAGTCATGCTAACATATTAGAACTCTGCCATTTTCCATGGAAACCTCGAAGAAAATTCTAGATCAGCAATAATATTTTTATCTGCTGCTGTGTGTTTGAAAGCCACCAATCACTGCATACTCATAAATAGTTCTCTCTCTGTATGGCTCACATGAGAATCATGCTTTGGAAATTTTCAGTTCTCTTTGCTCTTTCTAGTTCCAGATTTAAACATAAATAGATTAGGCTCTCATATACCTAACACCAAACCCCAAATGAAAACAGAACAGAACTCTTGGTAAATCTTTTTTATTGTACAAACAATACGTATACATATAAATAAGAATTCCTAAAGGAATTCCTTACTGTAGAAATATCAAAAATAGAAAGCAACTTCCTATCTTCGACCCTCCAAAATAGCCACTGTGGATAGTCTAGTGAGTCTTTCTAGATCTCCCTACACATATCCAGCCATATGATTTATTATTTACAAAAATGAGACAATTTTATGCATGCTGTCTTGCAATTTGTAATTTTTTCCTATTAGCAACATTTCTTGGGCATCTTTTTAATTTCAATGTACTTTTGTATTTTCTTAGTGGCTACAGAATATTCTATGTATCTGTGCACTACAATGTATATATTTCTTTACATGTCCTATATGTAGGTATTTTATGTACTATTATATATGTATATATTTTCTTGGGTACTATATGATTTTATTATAATTGAAAATATGTCCAAAGATTTTCAAATTTAAAAATCTAATAGCTTTTACCATAAACTTTGTACTGGTTTACACGCTTACTACTGCCATGCTAGAATTTTGGTAGGAGTTGCGTTTTGATAGTGTAGTTAACAGAAACCCCAGGGCTAACACTCCCTGTGCAAGGTGGAGGAGTCTTTTTGACTCACTGAAATAGAATATTACCCCATATTGATGGTGGTTTCATAAGCATAAGATGTAGCAGTGACTCATGGATAAAAGCAGAAGCACAGCCCAATCTGCCATACCCTTCGGAGTTCCCACCTCTGTTCCCCAGCACACACACGCCATGTCGGCTGCACATGTACGAAGAAGCACGTCAGACAGGCTGGAGTGGTGAGTGTTTTGGGGAAGCCTGCCCTTTACAGAGAGATCGTGGGGTTAAAAATGGAAAAGTCTTTAACGGTCACACTGACTGGCTAAGCACACTTGGGTTCATCCCAAATTCTCTCTGAGCTGATCTCCTCAGCTGGCGAGTGGCATCCTGTGAGAATTCACCAGGAGGCAGAGTGAAGTCCCTGGCACAGTGTCTGGCATGAAATACTTCTTCATGGAGGCTGACCGAGTGAGTAACTCCTGCTATGTCTCCTGAGCATCTGTCCTCTGGGCAACAGAGCTTTTGTTCAAGGTCAGACTTCCCTGTGACAAACTCCTCTGATTATAAACTCTTTCCCAGAGAAGGGCAAGCATTTAATTATTGAGAAATTCTATTCCTCTTGACTTGTTTGCAAAATATTGGACATTAAATGACACTATCGAACTCCACGTATGTTGATTTGTTTAGAGCAACTTTCTCTAAAGGTACTAACCGTAGCTATTTGGCTGTGCCGTTGCCTTGGGAAACAGGTCCCATTACTGTACGGTCACATCACATAGGCATAGTTATTGTGTAGACGTAGTTAATTATGTTTAAATCTGCTTATTATGGTCAAAGGTGGCTCTGTTGACAATGGCTCGAGTGGGAGTGACTTGAGCTTTACCTGTCCGGTGGTGGGTCCGTGAGGCTTTTCACTCTGTGCACCTGTGAAATTGTTTCCTGGGTGAGCTGCTGTCCTGAGAAGTCAAGACTCTGTCTTCTGGTGCTTGGATGGTTTAGCTGGGCTCTTGAAGTGCCCTAAAGAAGGTCAAGCTCAGCTGTGACCGCTTGACCTTCTTTAGGGCACTTCGGATTACATCGCTTACCATCTGCAGGACCTATAATGTTTGGTGGCTATGTAAGAGCTGACTGCAGAGGGACACCAGTGTCCCAAGCGTTATAGTGTTCAGGATTCCCATCAAGCTAACGGTGGAGATAAGGCACTGAGTTCCTCAAAGCTTGTCCCTGCAGAAATGTCAGCTGTGCAGAAAGCTGGTGTGAAGGCAAGTCTTGCACTGGAGAGAGGCAGCATGTCTAATTGATCTGGCCTCTTTGTACTTAACCATCCTCAAAGATGGTGAAGGATAGTTAGTAGTAACCCTAACTTCCAAGTGAAGAAATAGGAATTCACGGGTGATGCGATGAAGCATATAGACCTTGGCCTTGAGTCCAAGATTTGTGGTCCAGTGCTCTCCTCGCTGGCGGAGGGACTGGGGTGGTCCAGCACCTGAAAGGCCGTCCCTCGTCTGTAGATGCAGAAGGCTCAGGTGTAGCATCCACGGCAAGATGTCAGGAGCCAGCCTCATGAGGCTCAGAGGGGGCAGATGGGTGACTAATGCCAGAGAAGCAAGGAGCTCAAGGATATCACAGTGCTCAGGCTCATCTGAGAGATACCACTTACTACATCCATTCCAAGGTGATCAATTAAAATCAGAAGGAAGCAAAAGCTGGGAGAGAGGAAAAAAACAGGGGACTCTTGACTCAGTCCTCTGGGTTCAATGACCAATTTATAGGAAAAATAGAAATAAAGACACTAAAGGATGCAATTAGCAAAATCCAAATGTAAGAAATGTGAAAGAATAATCTGATTTATTCCTTCTCTTCCTTCTCGTCAACATCACCATCAATGACCAGACATGGGCAAATTAAAAAAGGGCAACCCGATTTAAAAGAGACTTAAAAGATACAACAACTAATAGTAATATATGGACCTTACTTGTATCCCAGTTCAAACAGTAATTTACATAAAAGATTACAAGAAATTTTAGCACACATAGTAACAATGATTACCCTTAATATTAAATTGTGAGCTCTAATATCACTTTCCACTAAAAGGAATAAGGATTTCTTGGAGAAACGGCCAATTCTAGGCATGACACACAGTATGTATTCAGAATATCTTGTCATATCAGATAGAATGTATCAAAGACTACTAGGGTCACGGAAGAACTCAAGGGCTAAATTGACCAAAGATGGGAAAATAGAGCATTGCTAAGAATAATTCTGGTAAAAAAAATTCTAATATGTTTAAATTCATGATTTCATAATGATACTTAAAAAAGTTAAAACTAACTAGTACTCAAATGAACTTTGGAACAATATTCAATACCTGGTAAACACAGGGAAAAAATCAAACACCCCTCCATTCTTCTTTTTCAATATGACTCGTACTACAAGATAGCCATGTAGAAGATGGAGGATGTTTCTCGTTATTGGAGTATTTCAACTACTCATTGATGGGTGACTGCTGCCACACTATAACTACGAATGAATTGATGGAGTTAAGCACTGAAAATGAATGAATAGTGACATCAAAAACCTACAGACACGCCCAGTGAAAGCATGAATCATTTATGAAAACATCTTTACAAAAAAATACCTGAAATATGATTAAGCCTCTAAATCTTGGATACTATATGATTTTATTATAATTAAAAACTAAATTTTTAAATTATATAATTTTATGTAATTACACTTTTATGAAATTATAATAAAATTATAAGAAATAGAGATGACAAGAAAAGATGTTAAAATACATCATGGGGCTACCATCACCAAAATCCAGACTGCAGGAACGCTTCTAGGATAGATAATCCAGTTTCTTCAAAAATACAATGCAAGTTAAAGTAAAAAATAAGGCATAGAAAAGGAACTTGGAGGACCAAAGGAGATTAAAGGACATAAATCAATTGCAGTGCATCGATCTTTTTTAGGTTCCATTTTAAAAAGTGTCCTAATTTTTTACAAACTGTAAAAATATTCATGAAGTTTATGAGAGGAGGAAATTTAAACATTGCTCCCTTGCATGTGATACTGCTATTGTAGTAATGTCAGAATCTTATTCTTTTATAAGGACATATTAAAATATTTACAGAAATGATATGAATCTGGTATTTAATTCAAAGTCATAGAGGAAAAAAGAGGCTTCTACTGGGATAGGCTTAAGTCTGGAAAGATCAAGGTTTATGGTTGTTGGAACACATGTAGAATGGTGCAAATATAGGAGGTTATTTTACAATTTAGTCTACTTTGGTGATGTTTGAAAGTCTACAGACAAAAGGCTAAAAAAAGAAAAGGGAACGTGAACAATGTCTTACTGTCTAATTATATTGAAGAATAAATTTTTTCTGAAGTGCTGGGAATTGAACCTAGGGTCTCATGCATACTAGGTGAACCACATCCAAGCCCAATGTTAAGTTTTAAGTATGTCAGTGGTGGTTTGGATTTGTGTATTTAAAATGATAAAGTAGTTTCTGTGATTTGCTTCAAGGAAATTTGTCTTTGTGAGGGTAAAATTGAAATAAAATTGGCCACTGTTGTATAGATTTGAAAATTTCCTAATTTTAAGGAAACATACAAAAAATAGGCTGGGCTGCAATTTAAAAAAATTAAGATCAATGAAGAATAATTAATATAAAAATTCTTTGTGCCCATGACTAAACCGAAAGAAAGCCAAATGTTGATCTTTATAATTATTTCTCATGTTTAAATTTTATATGATGAAAAACAACACCTCCACATGAATCCATTTAAGGTAAAATGGATAGAAATATGTTTGGTGAACCCTACAAAGAGCTCTTCTTTGTAGCAATATTATGATAAAGGAAAGAATTCTCATGCCCCATTCCCTTCCCCTTGACCAGATGAAGGTCAGTAATACTGTTTTATATGATTATCAAAGAAAAACTTGTCTAATGTCTTTTATATAAACTGCATGCTAAATTAGTTTCCAAGGGTAAATGTGAAGTTTAGTGGAGCTAAACCTTGAATTTCATGTATGAAAAAGAAGTCAAATTGCATATTATAAAAGAGACAAGACAAACACTCATTTAGTTGAGGTTTACAATGTGTTAGAATGAAATAAGAAGGATTTTTTTTTTTATTAAAATGGTATGAGCTACAGAAGAGAAAATGACTTGATAATGTAAAGTATTAGGTTTTGAACACTGGAAAGTAAACTGAGGTTGGTGGGAGGGAGAAATTTGGCGAAGACAGAGTCAGAACCCATGGAGTTCAAGTGTCTTAGAGGCAGTGGGCACTGTGGATTGCTTGCTCACTCTCCATGCCATTCTGCTTCCAGTTGGAGATATAGAAAATCTAGAATTTATGTATGTCAGAGTCCCTTGCAGCTAGGATATGAGCAGTAGGTTCTGTTAATTATTTACTCTTGGGCTTTGCACTGGGAAGGTAGAAGTGAAGTGGAAGTCACCTTATTTTTAGTTTGTTTGTTTGGTGATGTGGTCTTTCAGCAGAATTGCAGTATGCTTTCTTCAGCCTCCTGGGCACTGATATGCAGTTGCAGAGGCAAAAGTCACTGTGGTATATTCTTGACAGGTCCCTAGGCATGGCTCTGGGACTGGGTCTTAAACCTACAGCTTCAGGAGATGCCTCAGAACAGCAGCTTGTCTGGTAGAGCGATGTCTGAGTCCTTGCTTTAGGGCTATTCACATCTTGTCCTTTAGCCCTTTCAAAGACTTTGTAAGCACCTACTTCCCTGTGTTAAATCTCTTTCTGCTTAATATGCCTACAAGGATTTTGCTTCTTGCACTGTACTCTGATGGAAATAAGCACATTTAGAAGTTTTCTGGCCTTCATAAATGAATGTGAAGCCTGATGAAATTTAATTTTCTTTCCCCGTCCATAATTACCAGGGCCTCTCACATTGTCCCCATCACCTGGATGTCCCAATCTCTTAGTTCTCTTTCCGGTTCTTGCTATTATATCTCACATTACATGTCAGCAGTCATGGAGGGAAGTAGACTTCAGAGCAACCAGCTGAAGAAGAGATTCCAGGTTGTCCCACAGTCAATAGCTTCCAGGTTCACATGTACATTAAATTATCTCAGAACTATGCCAAATCCCTCTCGCCCTGTATCATTTATCATCAAACTCTTCAAATATAGAGCTTTTCTCCATATGCAGATAGGGATGGAAGGTCAGAGGTAGAAAGTGTGTTGTCCAGTATCACTTGGTGTGTCTTAGTCACTTTCTTTGTCACTGGGACAAAATATCCAACACCTAAAGGAAGAGAAATTGTTTTGGCTCCTATTTTCAGTCCACTGTGAGCTGGCTCCAAGACAGAAACAGGATGGCAGAGGGCCATGGTGGAGGAAAAGCTTCCAGGAAGCGTACAGGAAAAGGGGCAGCTGAGGAAGGTGCTCTACCCTCCCAGGTCATATCCCCAGTGACCACCCTCTTCCAACTGGTCACTGCCTCCCAAGAGCACGTCAGCTACATCACCCTTGTGATCCAGTCACCCTGCAGCCCTGCCTACAAGCACATGAGGCCTTTGGGGGACATTCTTGATATAAATAACCTTTGGTCCCTGGCCTCCAAAAGACCCATGCACATCTCTTTATGCAACATGTATTTACTTTATCTCTAAGAGTCACTACGTAGTAACAGTGCTGAAAAGTCCAAGTCCAAAATCTCCTCTGGGACTCAGGGCAAACTCTCAGCTATGAACCTCTGTAAACAAAACAAAACAAAACAAAACAAAAAGAAAGTTAAACACTACCAAAATATAATGACACAGGGTAAACATTTCATTCCAAAAGGGAGGGATAGGGAGATAGAAACCAATAGGATCAAAGCAAGACCAAAACCCAGCAGGACACACATTAAACTCCATAGTTCATGTCACAGTGGCCAGGAAGCAGAGCGGGAAAGGATTAGCCTGGGAGGGAGAGGTACCCTTCCAGGTCATACTGTTAGTGAATCCCCTTTTCTGGCCAGATCCCAGCTCCCAACAAGAAGTAGTTATATTGTCCCCATGATTTAATCACCTTCCAAAAGCCCTGCATATGAGGTCTTTGGGTGACATTCTCAATACAAGCCGTAATATGTTGCTTACATTAAATTGGATCCCAGCGTTATCTGACTATCGAATGAGCTTTCAAAAATATACAAATGCAAATAGATAGTAAACTTTAGAGTTTAATTCTATGGTTCGGCCAAGGATTGAGTGGGAGTTAAACAGAAACAGAATAATTGTTTTCTCCTGTACCAGTCATTAACACCCAGTGGGAGACCTGAGTAAGAGGGGCAAGAAAAGACCAAGAGCCAGGACAGTGGAGGTGAGCTGGCAGTGCTGGTACTAGAGGAGGCTGAGAAGAGTAGCTGCTGTGGTTGGGATTGGTCTGTCCTCCAAGGTTCAGGCATTGGAGGCTTAGTCCTTGGTGTGATAGTCGTGAAGTGGAGGGATCTTCTAGAAGTAGGTATTAATGGAAGCCTTTACATCACGGGGGATGCTGGCCTCACGAGGATTAAGGTAGCTCTCGTGGGACCCTGAGTGAGTTCTCATAAGAGTGAGTTGTTATGAAATCTTGATCCTGGCCCCTGAATTGCCCTTTGGCTTTCCGTCTGATGATGCGAATCCTCCCTATCACATGTGCTCCAGCCACTTGTGCTGTCTCTGCCATGAAGTCCTTCCCTGAGCTAATCTGATTCTGGTACCATTTTTTGAACCTCTAAAATGGTAAGATAAATGAATTTCTTTTCTTTATAAAGTAGCCTGCCTCAGGTAGTTTATTCTCGTAATAAAAACAGACCAATGTAGTGATGATGGTATTTTCTTGAATGCTGGTGGTGGCAAAGATAGTGGCAGTCCTGGTGGTGCTTGTGGTGGTAGTTTATATGTTGCTCATGCTCAGGACTCAGAGCAGATTTAAAGCTGCTTGAGGAATGAACATTGCTTCTTCCTAGCTGGTGATTTCTGCTTACTGATCAATGTCTCTCCCTCCCCTGTAGAAGTTGACGAGAAAACAAGTGAGTCTTAAAGTGCATTTTTAATTAATCAGAACAGATTTTCAATGAAGAAGCATCCTTCTAAACTCATGTAAAATTGTTCTATTTCTCGAAGATGAAATGTTGTTTTTTGAGTCAGCAAGGCATTGTGTACTCTGAGCTACTTACTGACTGGTGTTGAACAAAACAAAACAAAACAACAAAACAAAATAACAAACAATTGATCTGCCCATAGCCTGATTGAGTTCTTGATGCACATTTCCAATAATCCATCGATTCGAAATGATTTCCTTTTAAGAAGAGCCCATCAACCTAATGAGTCATATTAAAACAATTCCCATTGTACATTTGAAGAGTGTTAAAAAATGCATAAATATTTTTCCAAACAGTTCATATGACATTAGACTGAGATATTACAGAAATTTTGCCTTGTCATCTCCTTTTTGAAAAATATTTGTTTATTTAAAGATAATTTATATAGATTGAGAGCTTAAATTGTATACTTTTAAAGGAAAAGAGGGCATACTCAATTATTCGTAAATCTCATTTTTAGTTATAAGCCATATCACAAAGTATCTAGATCTGGCATTCTATGAGACTGATAATATGCAAAAATCTGTGTGACCCAAAGTCTAAGTGAACATATTTAGGTGAGAAGTTTTATTTAAAATTTTTGCACAGTACTTGACTCACAGTTAGCATTTGTTCGATATTAGTTCCTTCTGAATGTTTACTAGTGCTTTCATTTGATGATTCAAACACATACTATGTTCAGAAATTGTGTTTTCTTCACTTTCCATTGGATTCTTAATGTTTTCTTTCTTTTAGTCCATTAGACACTGAGACTGTAGCAGGTATGGATAACCCGAACATGATGTAACCACACATGAGGAGGAATTACGTGAAACTGAGGAGACAGAAGTGCCCTGGGATGTTCCTAGGACTTTAAGGAAAGGAAGTGTTACTGTCTCTGAATTTACAAGTCAGGCTTCAAGCCTGTTTGCTTCGAGGTGAGGAGTCAGATTGTTGTTTTGCCTTCCCTTTGCTATTATTCACTTAGTACTCTGTTCATTCATTCACCACATTTTTAGGTAGTAGCCAGACCTCTTTACTTGTCTCCAGCCTCCACCTATAAAATGATTATCATGTCCATCCAACGTCATAGCATAGTTTTTTTTTTGGATTGTATTTTAGCAAGAAATACAAAACCATATAAGATGTAGTCCCTGGCTTCTTAGAATTGAAACCTAACCCTCAAGACCGAAGTGAAAGAAAGCATTGTGAAAGATTTCGTAGTTGTTCCCTGAGAATTGGATGCAGATCCGGGGACTGTGAACTGCTGCTTTTGTCGCTCTGTTGCCTGCTGAACAGGCTCCTGGATAGATCTGTTCTTTCCTCACGGAGGGCAGATCTAAACCTGCAAGTGAATTTGAGAAGGCACCCTTTTTGGTAGAGCAAAATCATTCCCATGGCCAGTTCCTCCACCAGAAATTTCAAATAAGCTTTAAATGACCATTAGTAGCGCAGTGAGAAGTGAACTTGAACGCTCCTCTTCTGAGAGTTTACTATTCAGCCTTTGGTTGTGTTCAGTGCTTGGTTCCCCAAGCTGTAGTATACTCTTCCCGTGCCCCCCAGCACTGGGAAATGAATCCAGGGCCTTTGCACTGGTTTACATTCCTACCCCTTTTTCATTTTTTATTTTGAGATCTGGTCTCACTAAGTTGCTAAGTTGACCAGGCTGGGCTTGGACTTGTGATCCTCCTGCCTCAGCCTCCCCAAGTGTTGGAGGTACAGGTATGCGCCATCATGTCTGGATTGCAGTATGCTTTGCTCTCCTTGTTGGTCACATGAGGGTTAGAGCTCCCAGTGAGGAAACTTGGCTACTGATAAAACAGCAGCTTGAGTTTTTTTTTTTATCTTTCAGGTGGTCCAAGGGGATCAGGAAGCAGGAGTGGAGGATGTCCCCTTGACCTGTGAGATAAGAGAACAAACAAACAGACCCATCACAGGCAGGAACGGCATTTGTTCTGATACCTAATTTTAGAAGCAGAGAGTGAAGAGTTGTGTTGGAACACACGCAGCAACATCAATAAAAAGTGGAGATGGAATGTTCTTACTCTCACCCTGAATGCTGAGCTGCGGGACCAAAGTGCACAGAGTTTTGCAAACAGATAGTTGCCACAGACTATAGTTCCCTCCTGAGAATCTGAGATGGCCTAGCTGGCTCTCTCTGAACTGGGAAGAGAGTCGGTAGGAATGGAAAGCTGAAAAGTAACTTTTCCTGCATTAACCATCCAGGAAGCAACTAGGGAAGAGAAGTAGATCCTCAGATGGGTGACTCTCCTTTTTGAGTCTTTGTGATGCTCTATAATTAGGGGCCCTGAAGAAGTGTCTGAGTTTCCAAAAGAAATTGGAAGACTAAAGACTGTCTATATGAGGGATGGCAGATAACATGACATAAATGCCGTGCTCTTCCTTCACAAAAGAGGAACCTTTTCCTCCTAAGCCTTATAATGCTTCCATTTTGAGGTTTACCAAGCTGTAAAGATCATTTCCTTCCATGTAACATCTCACTTTGTCCTTTTGGCTGTAATAAATTAGAAATGGTAAGTCGAGAGACTGATGCTAATCAGAGTTTCATTCTATTTTTATTTCAATTTATGAAGATGGTCATTGTGATAGTTGAGCAAGAATATCAGCTTGGTTGGTTTAGAAGACACCTATGAGATCAGTAAGGCACACTCCTGGGTCGAGGAGGTGTGACCTTGGGTACTATATCTGGTCCCTCAGCCCTTTCTCTGCTGCTCTCCTGCTGTGCCTCCCACTCGCCATGGACTAAGTAGCTTTGTTCCACAGTGATGTTTTTGCCTTGGAGTCAGCCGACCATGGACTGAAACCTCTGAAACTATGAGCCAAATTAAAATTCTTCTTCAAGTTGTGGGTGTCAGGTACTTTGTACTAGTGACGAGAAAGCTGACTAATTGTTGTAAAATCTCTTGAAGTGAAGTTTGTCTTGGTGGCTTCATTCTCTTTCAAGGATTGAGCTTCTTACTTTTTTTGCATGTTGAGAGTAAGGCTGAGTTTTGAGAGACAGACACATACTCACCAGGCTTTAGGAAACTGATGTATAAACAAAAACACTACTTTGTTAATTACTCAGTGAGTGCTGTATTTGCAGTAGTTTGACCTAGATATTACCTTTCTATGAGGGAAAAGTATAAGTAGAAAGTCACTTGGGAATTATGGAAACTAAACTAAAAGAATAGGTAGCCAGGTATGGTGGCATAGACCTGTAATGCCAGCACTCTGAGAGGCTGAGGCAGGAGGGTCAAAATCTCAAGCCAAACCCAGGAAACTTAATGACTTAATGAGACTCAGTATTAAAAAGAAAGAAAGAAAGAAAGAAAGAAAGAAAGAAAGAAAGAAAGAAAGAAAGAAAGAAAGAAAATTCTGGAGATATAACTCAATGCAAACACCCTGGGTTCAATCTGTAGCACTTAAAAAAATTTTGTTGCATGAATTCATTCAATTATTATTGATTGTTATTCCAAAGATAAGGTGTCTACTCTCATAGAATTTTCATAGCAATAAAGGAACCAGAAGATAAACAAAGAAATGAAAAATAAAGTGATTTCAAATAGTACTCAGTGGTGTGAATAGCGTGGGGCACAACACCGTGACTGTGAATCAGCGTCATACTCAGTCAGCTGATTGGCCTTTCGACTGCCGGTAAGCTCCTGTTCCCAGAAGGAGATTGCCAAGGCTGTGGGACAGGATGTGCCTTCCCTCGGACAGTGCTTTGAGATTTTGGTGTGTGTGTCTGCTGCTTACAGCTCCACCTCAGATGGATTAACACAGCCGGAAGTAGGGAGTAGCATAGAGTACTGGCTAAGAGGATAAAATCTTCCTAGCACTTGGTAGGTTGAGGCAGGAGGATTGTGAGTTTGAGGCCATCCTGGGTGGCATAGGGAATTCCAGCCCAGCTTGAGTATGGATCGTGACCCTGTTTTAAAACAACAACAAGAGCAGCAGCAGCGGCAGCAGCAACAACAACAACAACAGCAGCAGCAGCAGCAGCAGCAGCAGCAGCAGCATGAAGTTTTACAGACCCGTACTGTCACTTTTACAGAGTAAGTGTTCATCGAGCATGTACTATGTTCCAGTGCTATATATATATATATTTTTTTTTTTTTTTTTGTGGTGCCGGGGATCGAACTCAGGCCCTTGTGCTTGCAAGGCAAGCACTCTAATCACTGAGCTAAATCCCCAGCCTCCAGTGCTATATTGATGCTGGGAATGAGGAAGTAACAGATACAGAGTCCTTTCCTTTACAAAGCCTCCATTCTAGTCTTATTGTCTCATAAAGACAATGAGCGAATAAATACAAATTGGTATAAATCTAAAAGGGAGTCACAAGTGCTCTGAGGAAGAATAAAGCAGTATAATGGGATTGTGACCTGAGGTGGGTTGCTCGTTTGGGAAGAAAGGCTGAGTGGGTGCATGTGACCAGGGAGGCAGGGCCAGATCATGCAGCATCTTGTCAGCCATGGGGAGCATGTTAGATTGTGCACTCAACCTCCCTGTCCACAGGGAGGAGTTCTAGGATGCTAGTGGATGTGCGGAAACCATTGGCATCAGGAGCCTGTGGTTTGGGAGGATAATCCTGAACCCTGTATATAGTATCCGTACATACATATGATAAACTTTAACTTATAAATTAGCTAAATTTATAAATTAGACACAGTAGATTAACAACAACAAAATAGCGCAATTATAACACTATCGTGTAATAAAAGTTAAACAAATACTGACTGTATGGTCTCTGTCTTGCTCAAAATGTCTCATTGTACTTACCCTTTTTCTTCCTGTGCTGATGTGAGACGATACAATACCTGACGATACAATGTGTGATGAGAGGAAGTGAAGTGAGTGACAAAGGACTGTGATGGAACATTAGGCTCCTATGTAAGTATCACTCGAACACAGTACTGCCATAGTGCCTGGAAGGCTGCTGAGTGACTAACGAGCAGGTAGCCTATACAGCACAGATACACTGGACAAAGGGATGATTCACGTCTCAGGCAGGATGAGGCAGTATGGTGTGAGATTTCATCGCTTTACTCAGAACAGTGTATAATTTAAAATTTAAGACTTAGCGAGACTCTGTCTCAAAACAAAAATGATAGAGGATACAGCTCAGTGTGAAGACCCTGTGTTCAATCCCCAGTGCCATCAGAACAAAACAAAACAACACAAAAACTTATGGAATTCTGGAATTTTTCATTTAAGGTGTTTGGACCACAGTTGACTGTGGGTAAATTGAAATGCAGGAGGTGGAAACCATGGCTCAGAGGAGCCTACTGTATTCCAAATAGCTTTGTGAAGTCATTGTAGGGTTTGAACTTAATGAGTGACATGCTTGTAGTCACATTTTTGAAGGAATCATCCCGGGTCCTGGGAGGAAAAGAGTGGAAACAGGATGGGCAGTAAGGAGGCTGATGCAGTTGCAAAGGAAGTCAGGATGAGAGATGAATGTGACTTGGACTGGGGTTGTGTGGGTGGGGTGAGAGGAGTGCTTTCATTCTGCTTGGTATTTGAAGGGCACACCCAGATCATACAGTTTTGTGTAACCTGATGATGGCCGTTTGTTCCCACTGTAACCATCCAAAATCTGGGTCAAACTAGGAGCCTCTCACGGCTGCTATTTTTCTTCATTGAGCTACAGGGAACTTCTAGTTCTCAACCTGAAATGCTCCAGCCACAGAGAGACAGGGCATGGCCTCCCACCAGCCACCTGCTTGCTCTTTACCCTGCCTCTGTGCCACACTCTTGATTCTTCTTGGGAGCTCCCTGGAAGGCCCCACCCACCTGGTGTTTCAGGACTCCCTTATACCTAGCCCAGTGCCTCTGAAGCAAGAGATGTGGGCTTTGGGGACACGAGGAACACATTGCCTGACTCCTAATTCTCCTTCTGCCTTTGCCTCCCTTCTTTCCATTCATCAGGGCAGAAGCCAGATCTTCCCTCCTTCTGGGATGACAGCTCCGTCAGGTAAAACTCTTGAGCTGGTTTGCCGGGCTTGCCTTTTGAACTGTTCGAGAAAGGTGGATAGAAGGCCAGAGAAAAGCCCGTTTTTTCTTGACAGAGTCCTAGGTTTGATAGTCTCCTTATGGATGCTAGATGTTGAATGTTCAACTTTTCTTTCTCTTGGCACTCACACTTCAGCATCCCAATGTTCCTCCCTCCCTACACCCTCTACTAGCTGGGAAGAAAGTCATTTAGAGATAGACACAAAATAACAAAAACACACCGATATATTTCAAAATATTACTCATCACCTATAATTGAACATAATGACTTTGGCGAGTCATCATTACTCTTGTCCCAAGGCAGTCCCCTGCTTTCAGGAGCAATCTCCGGGACTGTGGGGCTCTGCTGCTTCTGTCCTGACCGCCTTATGCTGGTGTCCATCTCCTGCCCTCACTGTTTGGCCAAGAAGATTCTGGAAAATCTCCAGAGAAAATTGTTACAGTTAATCTGAAGCAGGTTATTACTGGCATTGGGAAAAAGCAGGAAGTGTGGACAGGCAGACCCGCAGTTAGATGGAGGTTTCCGAGAGCAGAATGGGAGCAATCAATAGAAACAGTGTGTGCAGTTGGGGAGCTCTGAGAGGGCAGCAGGGACCTGCAGAAGAGGAGACGGACCTCAGACTTCTGTTGGAACCAGGTCGGCATTGTGTTGGCTTCATGGCACGGGGGTACGGTGGGACTAGAAGCAAGATTAGATGGTGGAGAGATGTGGAAGCCATGTGTGATGGTTAGCTTGACTATGTCAATTTGCTTGATTGGAAACCACCCAGGGCATTGGTGGAGCACACTCGGGGTGTGTCTGAGCAGCTCGTGGAGGCGTGACCACGGGTAGTATATCTGGTCCCTCACGTCTCCTCTCTGGTACTGCTCGCCTGCTCTGCTTCCAGCTGCCACGAACTGAGCATCTTTGTTCCATCACAGCCTTCCACCATGGTGTTCCTGCCGGGGAGCCAGAACTGTGAGCTAAATTAAACCTTTCCTCCTTTAAGTTGTGGGTGTTGAGTGAGTGTGGTGTCCCTGTGACCAGACTATGGGTTTTGGTTCAGGCACTGCCATTTAGTGCCACTTAGTTGGGCACTAAATCCTTAGTCTCAGTTTCTCTATCAGTTAAGCATAACTGTGCTCTTAAACCTCATTCACAGGCTTCCTGACAATGTATCAAAAGCTCCAGGAATTCCCAAATTGGGATGAGTGACAGATGGGAGGGAGAAGTTACCCTGAAGACTGAGTTTCAGCAGACATCTCTGCCTGGGAGCCCTTGGCACTGGCCTCAGGCAGCCTACTGTTCCAGTGGGCTGCAGGGAAGCGCTGTGTGAGGGGCCCTGGGTGGGAGGCGGCTGGATCTGCCCAGGGGGATCACACTGGGGTCAGTGCGCTTCCTGCAACAGGCATTTCAAGAGCCCCACGCGTGACTGGAGCCCTTTGGCACACAGCACTTTTGAGCAACATTGAACAGAGCCTGACTGTAAAATATTGCCGCGTTCCCACTTGTTCTAAAGGTGTGGAAAGAGAAAGGAGCTTGTTCCTGGTGGCGTAATTCCGTCTGAAAATGAACCTCTGAAGACAACCTTTCGATCTACCCACTAGAACCTCCTGAAGCGATCGGGATCATTTTAAGGGTTCTGTGTTAACACAGCAGGGCATTCATTCCTTTTATTTCATTCCTTACATATTTACGGTTGGAAAATTTTATCATTCTGGAATTATTAAGTAGTTTGGGGGGAAGGATTGGATTATTTATTTTTAAATGGAGTTTTTGAAGGAGCCTTTCTTTCTTTTTGTGTTTAAAAATGTACCCTCTCTGAAGCCGCCCCTCCTCCGTCTGGGGCTTCGATGTGTTTGTAAAGCCCTGGCCTGAGCATGAGAGGCTGACCTTTAACTCTGGAGGGGGGGGAGGAAGTGCATTTTGGGGAGAGTGGGTGACTCACGGTCTTAACGCCCATCTCACCCTCGTCAGCCCACCCTCTAGGAAGTGGGTCCATCCTAGGTTGCATACACAGGAAAAAGCTTTCCTATGGAAGTTGCCACTGTTGTGATAATGGAATAAGGAGTCCTCTTAAGTTTTAATGCTCCTGGAGCAGCCAGAGTGACTTTCAGCTTTCCTATTCCCCCCTCAGCTGCTGGCAAAGACTGAGAATTGTGCATTTTCTCTCCAAGACACACTGAGCGGTTGTTAAGTGCAGAGTGTGACTGGGCTTGAGGACCAAGGAAGAATTAGATGGCAGATGAATGCACAGCATGCCACATTTGACCCCAGGTTTGTGGTAACCTTGAACCATCTCCTTAGTTTTTGGCAATCTCCTTAAGAGGGGATTGGCTGCATTTATCATCTGAGAACTGTAGTTTCCTTGGTGTCTGAGCAGAGCTGGTCTCAGTCCTCGCACCATCCCGTGATAATCGCTCTTGCTGCCCGGCACCTTTCCTACCTCACTAAAACCAGGGGCACTGCCTTCCGCCCCAGTTTTCTGAAATCTCAACTCACATACACATCATGTTTTACTCTTGGGTTCCTGATAGCATAATTTGATGTGCTGTTATCCTTATCACCAATGGCAAAATGAGCACTTAAAATGAGGGAAAGGAGGGAGAAAGGAGAAGAAAAGGGAGATCTTTCTTTGTGGGTTTTGCAAAGTATTTGCAAGTAAGGCCATGGGTTCTACTTTCGGCATGCTACTAAAACCCTTCTTGCCAGAGTTATAAATGACCTTCTAACTGCCAATTCCAGCAAACATGGTTGATATGATCTCTTACTGGAACACCCTCCTTCAGCAGCCTAGCCAGCACTCGGCCGCAGCTCTCCCCCACTTCTTGCACCATCTATTTCCTAAATATAGTTACTGTTTTTCAGGGTTCTACCTTAGGTCTTCCTTTCACGCTTTAATTTTTTTTCTCAGCAGTTTCATCTAATCCCAGAGTATGGTAAAACCTTGGATTGTGAGTAACTTATTTTGTGAGTGTTCTGCACAATGAGCAAACATTTCTAAAAAATTTAACTTAGTAAATGAGCAGTGCCCTGCAGGATGAGTGGTACTTGATGTTGAACTTCACATGATCATAACTGAGCCAATGGTCTCTCTCTCTCTCTCTCTCTCTCTCTCTCTCTCTCCCCCTCTCTCTCTCTCTCTCTAGGGGATTGCAGGTGATCGTTTCCCAACAGCAAGAGATTATGGAGGAGATCTCGTCTGGAGAGGAGGAGAACAAGGGGGAGGAATCCTTCACTTCAAGTGATTAGGGAAATGTGTACAATGTGGGAAACAGTGCAAACTTTTGTAGAAAAGCACCACCCGCATAATGCCGTAGCAGTGTGAGCTACGAATCTGTTTAATGACAATGTAATGTCACAT
Organism: Hystrix cristata; assembly: GCA_004026905.1. Lineage (NCBI taxonomy): Eukaryota > Metazoa > Chordata > Mammalia > Rodentia > Hystricidae > Hystrix > Hystrix cristata. Next base: position 79,161 of record PVJO010005959.1, read on the forward strand.
TTCCACGAAGTTCTTTTTTTTTTTTTTCACGAAGTTCTTTAAAGGAGGCAAAAACAAGTGTTATTGGACAGGTTCCTTATTAAAATTACATGAAAAGAAAAAGATTCCATTGAGCCAAGAGGCAGCAGTGATAGTAAAAATCATACTACACAGTAACTGTATTCTCTTGTCTCCCTCAAACCAGCCATGGAGTTTTTCAGAGGTAAGCGTAGGTTAATCCATTTTTCTTTATATTTTGTATTTTCTTTATTATTTTTATTATATTAGAGTATTGTAATCATTTTTATATGAATATATTTTGATGGTGGAGTGAATCATCTGAATTTTTGTAACTTCTTACGGGAAAATTGTTTTTGATATACAAGTGATTTGGAGTGCTCACTTCGGCAGCACATATATGAGTGCTTTGGATTACAAGCATGTTTCTAGAATGAATTATGTTCACAAACCAAGTTTCTACTGTATATATTTTAACACACTTCCTGGGTGTACTGATTCAAACCCCGAGCAGTTTTGAGACTCCCCGGACTTCTTAATCTCCGGTCCTTAGCTTTCACACAATAAATCAGGGATAATCATGGCGCTTGCCTCATCAGACTGGTGTTAGGGTTAAGTGGATTCGTAGATAGGAAGTGTGTGGAAGAGTGCCTGGTACAGTTCTGTGTGTCTGTTGTTAAGCTTGGGCAAAGACTGAATACGAAACAAGCTTTCAAAGGAGAGTTGAAGCCTTATGCAGGCAGATAGTTGCTACCTCAAATCTATTCTCTCCTTCTAGAATCCCCACCCAGCTCCAGCATCTCTAGTTTCTCCTTGCCACCACCCTAGTTATGTCTTTCTGCAGATGAGTGTACTCGAGTTTTGTGCATAAAAGTTTCTCAAAATTATTTCTCTATTTCATTCTCTTGACTTTTGGGAAGATGGAGGTTGTGAGGAAGGCAGAGGTTGGGAGGAAGGCAGGAGAAGGGAAGTATTTACAGTATGCCTCCTAATTATTTGTTGAGCATCTGTCTTTGCCAGGCCTTTTATATCTTGTCATTCTTCCAAGAATCATTCTTTACTAGGAGAATGTCATCTGCTCATTTTATAGATTAGTGCTCCTGTTTCTCATTTCTTCCTGCACATGTTGGAAAGTAGTTGTCTCCCAGGACTTTGTGATGGGTGGTTCTTTCTTAGCATTGGATACAAGATGTGATTGATCTAAACATATAGTGACTGTTTAAATTTTTAAAAATGTGTTGCAAGACACATTGCCATTAATCCCCTTCGAAATACTTCCCTGCACTTCAAAAACACTCATCCCCTAAACAAACAAACAAACAAACAAAAAACAAACACACTTATCCCATTGTTCTTGCCACTTTCTGAAGCAGTTCTGGAAGTTTGACTGGTCATTTTGACTTTGGGAAAGGGCCATAAGTCTCACTTTGGCAGATCAGGATAATAAGGTGGATGAGGACACAACAGAAGGTTTTCACAAACCTGCCTTTCCATTGGATGGCAAGCTGCATTAGCACTCAATGCGTTTTTGATCACACCTCATAAAGACACAAGAAAGGACTTTCAGAACTACTTCAGTAAGTGGCAAGAATAATGGGATATATGTGTGGAATAAATGTATTTGAAGTGCAGAGGAGTATTTTGAGGGGAATTAATGGCAATATGTCTTTCACTATAACAAATTTTTAAAATTTAAATGCACACTTTTATTTATGGGATATTTATATTTATTGATTGTTACCCATTGAACCATCCTTCTGTTCCTGGTATCTCCCTTTTGTCACTGTATAACTCTTTCAATATGCTGCTAAATTTGATTTGCTAGTATTTTGTTAAGGAATTTCGTATCTCTAAATGTAAGGGTCTATTGGAGGGTAGTTTCTTATAGTATCTCTGGTATCAGTAATCCAGCCTCATAGAATGAATTAGGAAGCGTTCTTTCTCTTCAGTTTTTTTTTGTTTGTTTATTTGTTTTTTTGTTAGTTCGAGAAAGATTATTGCAGATTCTGAAACGTTTGGTGAATTCATTGGTAAGTCATACGGTCCAAGACTTTTCTTTGTTGGAAGATTTTTGATTAGTGATTTGATTTCTTAACTTGTTATGCGTCTGCTGAGATTTCCTATTTTCTTGAGTCAATTTAGGTAATTTGTATATCTCGAGGACTTTTTTGATATCTTATAGGCTACCTAATTTGTTGGTGTACAGTCATTCAGAGTATTCACAGTATGTGTGACTTTCAGAAATTTGTTGAGGATTCTTTGTGAAATTGTACATGGCATCTTTTGCTGAACTTTGCATAATTGTTTAAAAAACAATCAGTTGTTTTAACTGCTTGAACCTAATGTATCTTATCAATTATATTATTACATCTTTTTGTTTTTCTACTTTTGTCTATTTGTTCAGTTTATAGAAAGGGCTTATTAAAATCCCTGGCCACAGTTGTTTTATTGAATTCTCCCCGGACTTCTTGTTTTGTTTTGAGACCACATTACTAAAAGCTCGTATATTCATCTTCATTCTATCCTCTTGCGCTTGAATGTTTTACAATGTATGATGTCCTGCCTTATCTATTATGTTTTTCACATAACTTCTATTTCGTGTGATAATTAATTATGATTTGTTTTGCTTCAACTTTTTCTAATTATCTTTTTGTACAATTCCTGTTAAAATTTATTTCTGAAATTTTATTTTGCATTTTCTATAACTGCTATTTTTCTTTTCTCCTTTCCTTCTTCCCATTGAATTTTCTTATATTGGCTTGAAAGTTACACATTTTACTTGTGTTCTCAGGATTACCCCTAACTTATCATATCGATACTTGTGTTCATTTTTCTTATAATTTCATATATTAATTATATCTACAATTTTTCACCTGGAACATGACAATTATCTTCATATACTTCTGACTCTTTTTGGCAACCCAGATGCTTTTATTAACCTTGTGATATATAGGGTTTTAATTCTGAATTGTTATAAATGTACTTTTGACTTTCTTTTTTTAAAAAAAAAGTTTAATGATTACTCAAATTGAAATGAATTAATAATTATTCATAAAAATGATGACTTATTTACTCATTATTACTTTTCATATATCATAGTATCTTCCAGGACTTACTTCTTTTTTCACTAGGAGTGTTTCTTTCAGGAGTATTTTTAAAGAACGTTTTATGTAGTTTACCTTCTAAATCTTTGTAGTATTGAGAATATTTTTATTTTCATCCTTATAATAGTTCGGCTGATACAAAATTTTTACATTTAAAATGACTTTTCTTTAACTCTTTAAAAATATTTCTTCATTTTTTTTTTAGAGGGTTATCAATGAATTGTTTTATGAATCTAGCTCTTACTTTAGATAGAATCTGCTTTTACTTTCTGGAGGCCATTACAATTATCTTTTATTTAACTTTTTACCAAGAACATGTATTGGTACATTGTATATGTAATGATCATATTCATCAAGGTTATTTTGTACCTGTACATGATGTATCTTTGTTTCCTCCCTTCTTCCCCATTCCTCCCTTCCGCTCTCCCACCCTTCCCTATTTACAGTAGGTTTATTCATGTTTTTCTGTTTTTTCCCTTTCTACAATTATCTTTTAGACTTTGAGGTCCTTAATTGCACTATAATGGAACCAGGTGTTAATTCTTTTCTTAATTAGCTATTGGCACTACATGAGACCACTCTATCTGAAGTCTTTGACATTTATTTCAATTTTGGAAAATTTTTAGTAGTAAATTCTTCAAATATTTCCCCCTGTCCCTTTTGCCCTCCTTTTAGGGACTCCTACTATATGAGTATTGCCTTCTATTTCTAGCTAATTTTTCTTTAACAATTTCCCTGTCTTTATCCCTTCTGAGTTCTACTTGGAATGAATGCCTCTGGCCTTAATATTCTGGCTCAGTAATTTGTTCCGTGGCTGCTATTCAATCCATTTATTGAGCTCTTTATTTTAATAAAGTACTTTCATCCCCAGTGTGATGTCTAATTATATGTCAACTTGGCTAGGCTATAGTGCCCAGTTGTTTGGTGAAATGCTAGTCTAGATGATGCTGTGAAAGTATTTTTGTAGATGTGTTTCACATTTACCTCATTTAACTTTAAGTAAAGAAGATTATCCTAAAAATGTGGGTATCCAATCAGGTGAACACCTTAGGAACAAAAATTGAGATTTTCTAGAGCAGAAAGAATCTGCCTCAGAAGTGTGAATAGAAATTTTGCTTGAGTTTCCAGACTGTCAGCCTGCCCTATGAATTTTGAACTCAAGACTATGATTTTTGCTCTTGCCTGGATTTTTAACCTGCTTGCCTGTCCTTCAGATTTTAGACTTGCCAGCACCCATAATTAAATAATCCAATTTCCTAAAATTTCTGTCTGTACATGGACACACACATACACACACAATGCACACACACATGCACACGGACCTCCATTTACTTGGATTTCATATTTGCAGACTGAACCAACTGATCCAAAAAATTAAAAGGAAAAGTTGCATTTTTACTGAAGATGTACAGATTTTTTCTTCGTCATCATTACCTAAATAATATAGTATAACAACTACTTACATAGTATTATCATTGTACTAGGTATTATAAGTGATCTAGAATTTTTTTTTGAGTATATGGGAAGATGTGTATAGATTCTGTGACAATACTATGCCATTTTATCTGCAAATTTTGTTATCTACAGGGCTCCTGGAACCAATCCCTATGGATACCAAGGACAATGGGGTAATAATCACGAGAACTACCACATAACTACAGATCTATAGAGGATGCTCCAGCTGGAATATGTCCCCCCAAAGCATGTGCTGGAAACTGAGTCCCAGTGTGACAGGGTTGGGAGATGGGGCCTAATGGGAGGTGCTTGGGTCTTGAGTGCGTTGCCCTCACGAGGGGATTCATGGGGTCACTGTGGGAGTGGGCTCATTGTTGCATTATTGCAGGAGTGGATTCCCTGTGGAAGGATATGTTCAGCCCCTTCTTGGGTGCCCCTTTCTCTTTCTCCCCTCTGTCCCTCTCTTTGCGCTTTCACAATGCTGTGAGGCAGTAAGAAACCCTGCAGGATGTGGCTCCTCCATCTCAACCAGTCCATCTCCTGCTGATTCTGTTCCTCTGGAGAATTCTGCTAACACAGCCCTAAACTCTGTATCTTCATAAAAATAAATTCTGACTGTTGCTCTTCATAATTTCAACATCTTCCTTGCCTCTTTGAAGATACTTACTATGCTGCTTCTCTTTTTGATTCCTTTTCTGTGTCCACGGAACCATCTCCCTCAGGTGCAGATTGATCAAGGAGCTTTGTTCTGATCTAAGTGCTCATGATTTCCCTCTGAGTTGTATTTTTCCCTTTGGGAATATATCAGGGTACTTTCCCTGCTTGTCCCCCAGCTCAGACTGGGTGACCTTGATGCTCTGAGAGCTGCTTTTCTCTGCTTTGGGCTACTCCAGTATTTCCCTTCAATTCCGGTGGATACTGTCCCGGGCTGGCATTGCCCTTTTCCTATTTCCTTTAGATGATGTGACCGATCTTCTCAGGGCCATGCTGGGAAAAGACAAGGGCAGAGACTGAAGGCTGGGATGCTATTCCTGCAAGCCACCCAACCATGGCTCTCGTTCTCAGGCAAGTCTTGCATCTGTGGTCTTAGGTTTGGGGGTTTGGCAATTTCCTTCCTGCTCCCATGCTGTCTCAGGATTTACTTTAAGTGAAGAATCAGTAACTTGTATTAGTTCACCATCTTTTGCTGCCCTTTCAACTACTCTTGTGCTTTGACGGACTGACCTAATGTCTGTTGAACTTAAATTGCTGTGTGTTCAGCCATAAACTGGAGCTGTGAATAGAGATTTTATATTTTCTTATTCTAAGCGGGAAAATAACACTATCAACTCGGTCTCACAAATAAAAGTAAATTTAAGAGCTAGATAACATAGTAGGCCCACAGCAGTCTTGTAGAGCTGATAGATCCCACACTTAGGAGATGGAGGAAGGGAGCGGGAGGGCATCTTGTTTTGTGCCTGCCTTGGTGGACAGTGCCTAGTGCTGACTCAGTGCCCCACTCAGTGGGCAGGACACAAGTGCTGCTTTACAGACTGAGACTCAGTCTGTGGTGGCAATTTCTGGGGTTTTGGGAGGTGGCTGCCACTCACTTATTTGGTGTCACTCTGCATGCCAAAGTCTACCTTCATATGCAGGTACCATACACCTGTGAAAATATGAGCACACTGCGTGGGTTATTATCAGGAGGCTCGTCCTTGGAAAGGAGCCCGTGGAAATGCTCATGTCCTCTCAGTCACCCCACCCCTGAGACACTCTACCGCCCACTCCCTCCCCCACAGGCCCACTGCATGCTCTTCAATTGTTGTAACTAATTTTGCCTAATACAATTTATGCTTCAAAGAGGAAATGCACAGAATGGTTTCTTTGACTTCCTCAAAATGTCCAGGGGATCACATATGGGTAAATCTAATACAAATAAGAAGTCCATGATTTCATTTCTCTGTGAACTTACCTGGGTGTACCTCCTAAGCGTGCCTACCAAAAGTATTTCTCTCCGAGACAGAGCACTCTTGGTGTGGGCCATGCTGGCCTGCCTGAGGCCATTTCTCTACAGACCAGAGTTTCAGATCCTGATTTGCTGTATGTGTAGACTGGTTTGGATGCAGAGAGGGGAATGGGGACTGCCAGAATAAGAAGTGGGAGCAGAGATTGAACGATTCTCATTAGGTCTTGAAACTGTTCACCATAGCTGCAAATTATGCAGAGCTGGGAGTGAAATGCTTTAGAGTAGATAGCACACCTGCCTTTCATAGGGCATATTTCCAAGTCTCCAACAATAACTGTAGCAAACATTTATAATAACTAACATTCATAAGAACTAATGTTTGTAAGAACTTAGTTTGTACCATTATTTCTTTGTTTTGGGTTTTTTTTTTTTTTGGTGCTGGGGATCGAACTCAGGACCTTGTACTTCCTAGACAAGCACTCAAACCGCTGAGCACTCAAATCCCCAGCCCTCTTTATTTCTTTGTGACACACAAAGATCATGAAATAATCACAGACATTAATTTTATTAGATAAATGCCAAATCTGAGGATTAGAGGAATTGATTTGTCCTGCGTCACACTAAAAGCAAGTGCCAAAGCTGGTCTGACCAACTCGGAAGTCTTGTGCTTAACAGCCATCCCTGCTGCTGCTCAGAACCAGGATTTTTTTCTTTGAAGGAAGATGACCCATCGCGAGTGGATCCGCATTCATTTGGGGAAGACCTGCTCTAGATTACTTAATAGGCCTTCATCCAGGTAAGCGTGTGGTTCTAGAGGATTTACAGTTGGAACAGAAACACAAGTAACAGAGGGGAGACCTTTCACAGGTTTCCTTTCTTCTGCCGCTGTCACAGGCGTTTTGCTCCTGGGCTTCTATTTTGTTTTCCGCTCTCCATCATCAGTGACAGACCAGCCATGGTGTGGCCGCCTCAGGTCGGGGTAAATGGCCAGACGTCTGCTGCTGGGGGGCAAAACCAGAGCTGCACAGGATCCTCAAAAACTCAGCTGCTGAAGCCCCGATTTTACTTTGTGAGTAAAGATGAGTTCCGCTCAGGTTTTCTTTGGCTGTTTTGGTATTTTCCTCATCGGGGCCTGATCCTGGTCTGGAGTCGTAGATCTGCTTTGTTGAGTCAGGCTGTTCTGAAGTGGAGGGAGCAGAATGTTTCAGGCCAGGCACCTTTCCCATTTCTCTCAAGCCCAGGTAAGTTCACAGATAAACAGAATCCTGCACATCTTACTGGTAGTAGAGTTACCCTTGTGGAATCCCTAGGATACCCTGAGAAGCCAGTGATACCACTATGTGCATTTTCTCTCTAGTCAAAACTGGATGTAATGATTGCCAAGAGAGCAGCTGGGCTGTGCGGGTATGGGGGCTGTTGTGATATTTTATTCTGCAAAGCGGATCTGAAACCTCCAAAGGCAACTCCTCCTGGTCTTTGGGAACGTGAGGTAGTCCTCTCAGGATAATGCATGCTCATCTTGAATTTACCCGTATGAGAACAGAGGTAAAGAGAAATGAATAAACCCTACTATCTAAGACCTAGACCACAGAGAAATGTTGGCTCTAGTTTGCAGCAAAGCCAGAATGTGTTCTTTTGCTCTGTTTATCCTGAAAAGCACACCTGCACACCCGTCTCCTTATTGGCTTGAAGACTGCCTTTCCAATAATTTAGGGAAAAAGAGGCCTTAGTGATGCGGTTTAATCTTGATTCTGCCTTTTAAAATGAAATCTCGACCTTTTCTTATGGTGCCGATCTGTCGAAACTCCGAAAATCCCCTGAGCACTGTGTAGGACCTGGACCCGTGCAGATGTGATGCCGGCGAGGTGTCTGTGGATTGCCATCTTTCCTGACACATCTCAAGCCACAGGCACTTGAAATGGGTAAGAGAAAAAGCACTCGAGGTCCATGAAGCAGCTTCCTCTGAGTTGTGGGCCTTGGAGATGCTGGTCAATTGTCTTGATGACTAGCAAAAGCCAAAGTAGGTGTCTAGGTGGGAGGGGCGTAAAAACAACTTCTCCTTGGGACTGCGTGTGCGATGGGTGTGAATAGGAGCAGGTTTCAGTGGAAGCCTTACGACTGAGCATTTTGCTTTTATCATTTGGTTTCCATGGAAGTCTTTTCAAAAGCCCGAGATAACAGAGTCTTTACATACTCAGGGAGCAATATGATGAATGGTGCTGTACATCAGCAAGGGCTGGAGCATTTACAAAGTGCTCTCTCTGCAGAGCTTTATTGGTCCTACAAAAGTTCTGTAGAACAGGTAAGGATTACTATGCGCATTTTGCAGAGGAAGAAGCTGAGGCTTGCTTCTGGCAATGCCATGAGGATGTGGCTGTGTCGGCTATGGCCAGGCAACCCCATTGTGGTTTTCAAAGGATGCTCTGCAAAGGCCAAGTTCAGGGACGTTGCGCCAGCTTCAACAGCTACCCGCCTCTTGCAACTCTGCTCGAAGAGATGAGCTTTCTGTGGGGTGGTACCCACAGGGGCCATTGACCAGTATGTGGGAGCTTTTTCGTTTTAATCACTTGGGTAGAAGAAGCACTGATTGAGATGGGGGCCCAGGATGCTAAATATCCTACTACTTGCCACAGAACAAATTCTCTCACCCAGTTTGAATAGCATCCTCTTAAGAAACACAGAATAACTTCTTTTTCTTGTAAAGATAGCAATTGAGTTTATACACTTGGTTAGGAAGGTTTTCTCTGTTAAAATGGACATCTGAGCATGACGGAACTGGCCTGCCTTGAGGGCTCTTCCTCCCAGCTCGAAGCTCCAGCCTGCTCTGTGTTTGGCCCTCTCCGAGATGCCGAGAGTGAGGCCCTGACCTTGTCCCTCTGGCCTGGAGCTCCGAGGTAGGACCACAGGAGGCTGAATAGGGTAAAGCAGGCAGGTGGCTTTGGTTCTGTGCACAGGAACTGGACTTTGCTAACCGGAAGCCCCAGTCCCACCCCCGTGCGGGGAAGACCCTTAGGGCCTCCCAGCCTAAGAGCAGGGATCTTGCCGCGAATCCTGGGGTTCGGGTACGGCCAGGCTGCAGTGCCAGCTGTCCCCACCCTCCTCCCTGCCGAGGAGTCCGGTATGCACAGATTCCTCCAGTGACTTGAAAGCTGCTCTTCAAGGCACCCTGAGGTTCCACCGAAAGTGTTATAGTTGGAGGTGGCAGACAAGAGGGTGTCGCACACACATGAACCCGTCTGTCACAGCCTAGAGCTGGTGAGAGCTGAGATGTGACACTTCATTCGCAAAGCCTGCAATAAGCCGGTGCTGGCAGCCTCTTGCTCCTGCTCTGTGGTCCTGCCCAGCAGGGCTTCCTCGCGGCTGCTGCCAGCGCCTCCACACAGAACCGGGAGTAGGAAGAAGCCTGTCACCCATTCACAGCTCTTGTTGATGCTTGGTGACAGAAAGAGGCATCCATGGAGGCCAGAATAGAAACAGGGAGCCCTTCAGTGTCACCTTAGTCCTGACAGAGTTGTCTCTTACCAAGTGTGTAGTGCACCTCACAGTAATTCTCTGGGTATAATTATTTCCACTTTAGAGATGAGAACACTGAGGCTTGCCATGATTATACAAACTGTTTAAGACCCAGCAGCTTCTAGCTAATCCAGTGGGGCTCCTGCTCATATCCATCTGGGCTTCAGAGTATCTCCATGGCCACTGGCCACCCCGCCTGTGTGAGTCTGAGGCCACCAGTTGCCTGGACCAACTGCGGATGCCTTGTTCTCTGGCTTCCTGCTTCCAGTGTGACGGCTCTTAGGGTTGTGTTCAAGCCTTTCAATGGATGTGTCGGAGGTCTAAGTGCCCCTCACACATCTGTGCAGTGCCCGGAGTCCCCTTTCCTTATGAATTCTGCTGCCTGGTGCAGGTGAAGCCACTTCCGGACACGCCTTGGAGCTTTTGGGAAGGAGGATAGTGGCTGCAATGGCCACTTCCAGGAGGATGGGTAACCTGTGGGGGCAGCAGGGAAAGCTGTGTGAGGTCTCATACTCGCCTGAAAGGCCCTGTACCATCGTGCCTCCACACGAGAACAAGGCTAGGTGAGGCATATGAGGCCCTGGAAAGCTTAGCAATCAGGACGAACAATGTGCAGTGCACGGCAGTAGAGCCTGGGGCAAAATGGAGTCATTCATGCTGATCCTGTGTTTATCGAAACTATGCATATTTTGCTCATCTTGATTTTATGCATTGTGATTTTAACAAACATTGTGTTAGATATTATTGTTCTTGGTTACTGAACTTTTTAACACCCCTTAATTTTGTACCTGAGGCAAGCAACTGACCTCATATCTTCTCACTGTCATCCTCTTATTCCTACAGGCATACTGTCCTCCTCTGGCCTCACACTGTGCTCTGAATATGCCAGGCAGTCATCTGCCCCAGGCCCTTTGCACAGGCTATTTCTGGTCCCCTGGCCTTTTCTCTTATCTGCATGACTTCACCTTGGATTTCCTTTAAATCCTTGCTCATTTCTTTATTGCTTTAGCTCTGTCTGCTAAACAGAGGGAAGGTGATTTCATCTGTTACATTCATTGTCGTGGTCATATGTATGCCAAATCCTGAAAAGATATTTGTATATGAAAGAATAAATGATATGAGAACTAGATCTACCTCTTGAGGAACTTAAAAGCCATAATGAGGGGTTTTAATTTGAGGGGCAATAGCCATTGTAGTCTTCTGAAAACAGAAGCAAAAATATACACAACGCAATCAAAATACATGCTGAATGTTTAAAATTTTAAAAATTTGTTACAGTAAAAGATACATCGCCAAAGTACTCTCTGTTGCCTTGAACACGCTTAGTCTATCACCCTTGCTGCTTCTAAAGCAATTTTGGAGGCTCTCTTTCATGTCCTTACAAGGTGTAGTAAAAATTTTGGTGAATACTGCTGCTGAGTGCCATCCAAGGGAAAGGAGGACCATAAAAACATCACACTGCGTCCTCATCCACCTTATTCATGGATCTGGCACCGTGCGACTTCTGGCTCTTCCCCAAAGTCAAAATGACTGTGGAAGGTAGACGATTTGAGTCGATTCAAGACAGGAGGCAGCCACAACAGCTCAACTAAGCATGTGAAGAAAGACTTCCAAGAACTGCTTCAGAAAGTAGCATGAATAATAGGATAAACAAGTTTGAAGTGAGGGGGAGTATCTTCGGGGGGATTCATGGTAATGTCTTATTGTAACACATTTAAAAAAATGGTTTAAACATTCACTATAATTTTTTTATCACACCTCGTGTAGCTGCTGTTTATACATGCAGGCGCCATGTTAAGAGCTTTTTAGCAGACATGTGATCAGATCGGACCCTCACTGCAACCCCATGGCCCACATTTGACAGATGAGGCAAGCGAGACTCGGGTGACTTAAGAAACGTGCCCAAGGAGAAGAACCTTGGATGGAAACACAGACTTTTCTGAGCTCTAAAGAGGCTTCTTGTTGCTTGTAGCTGCGTTGGGTAAGGAAGAGATTGGAGATGGGTGGGAAACCAAAGAAGTCATGTGTGAGATGGGCAAAGAGAGAGATGTCGGGGGGAAAGATGAGGTCTCATTGCCAGTTGATGAAGGGGAGGTCAGAACCAAGAGACAAGAGGCTGGTGGGCAAGTCATGCACTCAACCCGACTGGATTCTGTTCACGACTTCTTTTAGCTTGAGATTTTAATCCAATTAGCAATAATGATCATCCTTTGTAGTATCCAGAGTGGCTGTATTTATGTATGACTGAAGTTCATTAACCAGGTCCTTCCCAGCAGGTCTCTAATGGGAGAAGGTGGCTTGGCAAATCTTTCCAAAGACCTTCGAGGGACAAGGGCATTGCTGAAGAAAGAGACCAACCCAGGAAACCCTTGACTGGCATCTTTGTTCTGCCAATTACTTATCTTTTTTTCTGGGATATCCTGATACCAATCGTTCTCTCATGGGTTGTTATAAAGAGTACAGGAGATGATTTCTACAATGCACCTAGCACGATGCCTGGCAGGCACGTAGGAGGTATACGCTGGATGTTTGTGTCCTTCACTCTCTTTGGCGTTTTTTTTTTTTTTTTTCCCTAGTTTTCCTTTAGAGGCTGGCTTGTGACAAAGGGGAAGAGGGAGAGGATGGCCTTCTAGTAAACACTGGCTAATCGAGTTATGGATGGCTCTTGGCGTTTCTGCTGGATTACTCAAATGTGATATTTAAAAAACACTAGTACTCTAAGGAGTGCAAAGTTGTTTTACACATATTATCTTGTTGACCTTAGTAGAACTCCAGATAAGGACTGTCATCTTTATTTATTTTATTTCAGTTTATTTACATATGTGTGTAGTACATAATATTTACATTCCTTGTGGAGAATTGGTACATGTACATAACACTTCTTAGTTCCTTTTCTCATCCTCTTTTTCTCTCTTCTCTCTCCCCTCCCTTCCACCTCCCTCCATCTCTTGATCCCTTTCTCTTTTGAGAAAGGCCTTGCTCCCTACTTCCTAGTATCTATCTTTTATTTTGCTCTTTATTCATAATCTGTGTTTCTCATATAAGAAAAATCATGTGATATTTAAGCTTGTGTGTCTGATTTATTTCTCTTAACATTATGTTAAGAGAAGTAAAGTGTATCCATTTTCCTTCAAATGACTCAAACATATCCTTGTATATGGCAGAATAGTATTCCATTGTGTGTAAATACCACATATTCTTTATCCATTTATCTGTTGATGGACATGTATGCTGCTTCCAAGATTCAGCCGTCGTGAACAGTGCTGCTATAAACATGGGTATGAATGTATCACTGTAATGTGATGTCATTAACTCTTTTGGGGAGATACCTAGAAGGGGGATAATTGAGTCAAATAGAATTTTTAGTTTTAGTTTTTTGAGGAATCACCATACTGACTTCCAAAGTGGTTGTACTAGTTTATATTCCCACCAACAGTGCAGAAGGGTTTCTTTTCCTCTACTGCCTTGCCAGCATTTATTATTTCTTTTCTGGGTGATAATCATTCTTTCTGGGGTAAGATGAAATCTCAGTGTTGTTTTAATTTGTATTTCCCTAATGGCCAGAGAGCGTTGAGCGTTGCTTCATAAATTTATTGGCTATTTGTACTTTGGTGAAGTGTCTATTCATTTTACTTGCCCATTTTTTTGTTTGGGTCTTTTATTTTGGGAGGTTCGATTCTTTTGGAGTTCTTTATATCCTCTATACCCTTTGTCTGGGGGATAGGGGTGCACAATTTTTTCCCATTCAGTAGGTGGCCTCTTCACTCTGTTGAAAGGAAAGAGGCCTGGGAAGGACCGAAGATTCAGCGGGTCCCCAGCTCTCTGCTCTCCGCCTTCATCTCATGGCCCACACAGCAAGCTGGTCTGCTGCCTTCCGAGTGCCTCCATGCCAGACAAATCCCTCAGCACCTTCATAAAGCCAGGCTTTCTTACAGGAAAGTAGAGCTTTCCAGGAAAGTTTCTTGAAATGAATTCCTGGAAAAGCAACTTATCTTGTTGGAATTAATGTGTTCTGCTGGAGCCCACGAGGGGATTTGCTTCATTCCTGAGCTCCAAGGGGCACGCTGAGACATGACCAGGCAGTGTTCATGGTTTCTCACTAATCCACAGATCAAAAAAGGATTGTTTTCTGTTCTTCTTCTTGTACCTCTCTTTTACTGATTATCCTCCTGTTCTGATATGTTTTGCCGTGTTAAGATTCTTGTAAATCTACGTACATTGGTGATTTAATTATGGTTAATATGACTATGCTTTGGTAGTTTAAACTCCATTTTGAGCTTTCTCTTGTGGTACAAGTTGCCATTGAGCCAAGCGACTGATGGAAGGTCACCTTGACAATTGGCTGGCTGAGAGCCACACTAACAGTGCCTGGCAATAGGCACATGAGGTAGTT